>JASZXS010000150.1:0-34669 GCA_035521475.1 Tremellales sp. Uapishka_1 | reverse complement strand
CTCCTCCCCAGGCGTAATATCACTGCTCCAGCCGCCCTACGCCGCCGACACGGCCCCCAAGGGAGGTATCCTCATAAACGTTCGTCGCCCCTCCGAAGGGGAGCTCGATGTTCCGTCCGATGCAGAGCCCGCGTCGCCGACGACGTCCTCGTCCACGGCGGGACCGGTGTCGCCGCCCATAGCGCTGCACCCCATATCGACACCGACGCCGACACAGCAGCCACCCAAGATCCGCTTCGCCCCACTCCCGGACCCTCGACGGCCGCGGTCGTTGTCGACGGGCAGAAACATCGGCGTCCGCTCGAGTCTGCTCGGGAACGGCGAGCGAGTCATGAAGTACGAGATGCGGGGCGTGGCGGTCGCGGATGACGAGAACGAGAACGATAATGATATGGCGGTGGATGACGAGGACGAGGACGACGGTGGGGACGAGGGCGAGGGAGGGCGAGCCAAGAGCTGGGGGAAGAGTATCGGCATGGGCAGCTGGCGGGGCACCAAGGCGCTCTTGACGGGCAAGAAGAAGGAGGAGGAGAGAGAAAGGGAAGATGGCGGATTCGGGGCGCCGCTCAAGAAGAGCGTCAGCACCGGCGCGTTCACGGGAAAGTAGGTGGAAGGCATAGACAGCCACCGCGGGAAGACGAGGACTGACGATGCCCTCTGTTCAGCTCTCCGTTGAAGCTGACCATCGAGAGTGACCGGAAAAAGGCATTCCTGGGCTCGTCCCCCGCGGGCATCACGTCGTTGCTGTCGTCGAAACGGCCGTCGTCGACCCTCGCGCCTACCCCGCTGGCGTCGAACCACCGCCGCAACTCGTCGCTCGAATCACCGACGTCGTCTGCGCTGCTCGGCAGCTCGCCTACGGGGGTAAAGATGCTGAACGGGCGAGTCTACGGCGGTCGACGCTTGTCCGAGGCTGCCGAGGCCGAACGGCGCCGGCAAGCCAAGGAGGAACCCGCGTTCGTCGAGTGGGGCCATGGCAAGTCGGTCGGGACGGTCAGCGATCCTGCCGAGAACGACGACGACGGAGGCGGCATGTCGTGGGTCAAACGGCGGCGGGAGGAAAGGGAAAAGGAACGGATCGAGAAGGAGAAGGCGCAGACAGCGTCGTCGGGCATATCCGCTTCGAGATCCCTCTCGACCGGTCTGTCGGTCGACACAGACACCGACAAGCTCTCCCCGATCCACCAGACCAAGGACCTGCCCACGCCCGTCATTCATGTCTCGCAGTACTCGCCCCAAAATACCACGACCCCGCTCCCTCCGCCGACACCACAGCAGCCGAAATCGGAACACATCACCCAGGCGATCCTGATACAGCCCAAGCATACCCCCAGTCCGCCAATGAGGGGCCGCGACGTGTTTGACGGGGTGGACCCGTTGACCAAGCCGGAGTCGGACGAGGAAGACGGCGAGAAGGAGGACGAGGACGGCGAGAAGGAGGAGGAAGACGAGGACGACGGCGATTTCGAAGAAGACGACGAGGAGGAGCCCGAGCTCAGGTGGGTTCAACCCTGTTGTCTTGATCTTATAAGTTCCGGCTGACCCGTGTGATTCAGGACGACATCGAGTGCCGCAGGAGTCGAAGTGCTCAGTCGTCACAAGGACTAATCGAGATTCATCTCAGGAATCGGGCCGGAATCAGGGTGTATAGCAGACAGTGAAGAAGGGAAGCGTTGTATTCAGAATCTCGGTACGGGCATTAGTCCATCGACTCGGAAGGGAAGCTTGTTGGCATCTGGTAGAAGGAAGGCGTACTTGTAAATTCGGAAATCACTTTGGTTTAGGGCTAGGTTCCTTTGCAATGCATTCAACAACCGGCAAGCGGACTCTGCTCTGGTGATGAATACTGCTACACAAAAGTGAGGATGCTGCTAGGGTCGTCCATGCATGCAGTTACCGCCTTGTGGAACAGACCGAGATGGCACGGTGTGGTGGAGAGGTCGGGTGGCGGAGTAACCGGCACGCAGGCGGCGGTGACGACCGGCTGTTGATTGTATACTCTACAACACACTCATCATATCACATCACATAGACATCATATCCGTACCCCATTTCCTTCGATCTATCACCGAGACCACCCGGGAGGAGGAGCCATACTCTGTCCTCTCTCGTCCTCCCCGCTCACCAATCATGTCGGCCTCCACTCCCTCCTCCCTTCTTCCCTCTCGCCAGACCCGGACCCGGGTCCGTAGCCAACTGCATACCCTCCTCGACTCGTACGTCCGCCATCGACCGGCCTTCCAGCGTCTCCTCACCGCGGGGTTCGTGCTCTACTGTCTCGGAACGACGTATTCCAGTCTCACCGGCAAGGGCGCCAAGGGGGGCACCCGCGAACGCGGCGGGGGAAGGAAGGGCAAGGGCAAGGGCAAAGGTAGATTCTCAACATGTGGGAAAGGATTTATGAGCTGAACGCCGCGTAGAGGCCCCCTCGACGACTAGGAAAGCATCACTCAATGATCCGCTGTTCCATCTTCGTCTGAAGAAGCTGTTGCGTATCGTGATCCCTTCCATCCGGTCGAGAGAGGCCGCCATGCTCGCGCTCCATTCTGCATTCTTGGTCGCGCGGACCGGACTGAGTCTATACGTCGCAGACCTGGATGGGAGGTAGGTCTGGGTCTTGCTTTTCCAGTTAAGCAAAGGGAGAGTTCGCCGGCTGAGTGACAACCCGACAGGATCGTGTCCTCCTTGGTGACCAACCAGCCCGCGGTTTTCCTCCTCAACCTGGCGAGATGGCTGCTCGTCGCTATTCCAGCGACGTATACCAACTCGATGCTGGAGTACCTCCAGAGCGAGCTAGGTCTCGCGTACAGGACGAGGCGAGTCGTTATCCCCACGATTCTAGAAACACGAGTTGCTGACGCAGTCCTTTCGTAGACTCACAAAGCATGCGCTGGAAATGTACCTGGACCCAGTCGCGTCGAACTCTGGCGAAAAGGGAGTAGAAGCGGAGGGCGAGCAACTGTTCTACAAGCTTGCGAATCTGGACGATCGAATCAAGAATGCTGATCAGGTGAGCATCCCACGGGAGACTTTTAGGTAGTGCTCACAATTACACCTCAAGTACATGACCGTGGATATCCAGCTGTTTAGCAACAAGCTTGCCGAAATCTATTCCAATATCGCGAAACCCGTGCTGGACGTCATGTGAGCTCCCACCGCTCGACGTTGAGGAAACCCTGTCTGATCGACGCAGATTATACAATTATCAACTGTCGAGGAACGTCGGGGCTGAAGGCCTGGTCATCCTGACTGTCCTGGTTCAGTGCAGTGCTGGCCTACGTAGGTGCACTGCCAACGATTGCAGTATCGCTCACTGCTCCTCCAGTCAGAGCCATTACCCCGCCCTTTGGCGCCTACGCCGCTCATGAAGGTGAGCTGAACGCACGAGCGACCAACGCACACTTTGCTGATCCCTGACAGCGACTCTTGAGGGGGAACTCCGCTTCACGCATTCCCGCCTGCTCGAGTCAGCAGAAGAAGTCGCTCTGTACCACGGCGAAGAGTTTGAGAAGAACGTCATTGAGCGCGGATACTTTGCGCTCGTCAAGCATGTCAACCGGGTCTTGAGGATCCGCGTTTGGCACGGTATGGCGGAAGAGGGGGTCATCAAGTGGCTATGGGGCAGTATAGGGCTGGGAGTCTGTGCGATTCCGGTATTTGCTGGAAATCTGCTGGGAATGGGTCCGGGGGATCTGGGAAGCAGGACAGAGGGTGAGTCCCCTCGGTGAGGGAGATGGTGTAGCGCTGAAGGTTTCGTCCAGGCTTTGTCACCAATAGGAGATTGCTGCTCTCGGCCAGTGACGCCTTTGGCAGGGTCATGTATAGTTACAAGGTCAGTCGATCCGGCCGTATGAATCCATCATGCCAAAGTTGATGACGGGGACAGGAACTGGCCGAACTGGCGGGATACACCTCTAGAGTGTCTGATCTTCTGGACACGATGGAAGCGGTCAAGAAGGGGCATTATCAGAAGAAACTCGTCAGCAGTGCCAACACCGAGGACAATGCGAAAGGTGAGCTAAACAGTCGGTCGTTACCAATACCCATAGGAGCTGACGAACGGCAACAGTTTTGCAGGGGAGGGGACAGATCATCGAATCTGACGAGATCCGGTTCGACCAAGTTCCGCTTATCAGCCCGAACGGCGACATCTTGGTCAAGTCCATGAGTTTTAACGTGGAGCCTGGAGTGAGTCGCTTGTAATCTCAAGAGGTTCATTGTCTGATCAGAATCGCAGAAACATCTTTTGGTAGTCGGTCCCAACGGCTGTAAGCTGAATGAAGGCACAGAAGGCATGGAAACAGCTGACGAGGTTCTCCAGGTGGCAAATCCTCGTTGTTCCGTATCTTGGGGGGTCTCTGGCCAGTGTACGGAGGCACCGTGTACAAACCGCCCGCGAGGGAGTTCACCTACATCCCCCAAAGGCCATACCTCTCCATCGGGACCCTCCGCGATCAAATCATTTATCCCCATTCGCACGCCGACATGCTCGCCCGCGGGATATCCGACAAGGATCTCCTCGACATTTTGGAGATCGTCGAGATGGGCCATATTGTCGAGCGAGAGGGCGGGTGGGAGAGTGTTCGCGAATGGAGAGATGCCTTGTCGGGAGGGGACAAGCAGCGGATCGCGATGGCCCGGTTGTTCTACCATAAACCGAAGGTATGTTGCTCCTCCTTTGTTAACGAGACATTCATTCATCTAGCGTAGTATGCGATCCTGGACGAATGTACGTCTGCCGTCACGCTCGAGATTGAAAAGATCATGTATGATCATGCGACAGGTACGTACCGGTTTGAACACTAGGATTGATCGGCTATGCGAAATACTGATCTGACCCAGCGCTTGGAATCACCTTGATGACAGTCAGTCACCGTCCTTCGTTGTGGAAGTACCATTCCATGGTACTGCAGTATGACGGAATGGGCGGATATGTCTTGTGCGCTGACCTCCTTTTCTTGATGACGATTGTAACGCTGACGCACACATCAGCACCGAGTTGGATGCCGAGAAACGACTGGCTCTTCAGGAAGAGAAGCAGGAACTCGAACACAAGTTGCTTGAGGTGCCCAAGCTCCGAGCGAGGCTGGAGGAGTTGAAGACGGTCAAGATCGAGAGGGAACGCACGCGAGCGCAATGAGGCGTAGAGGAAGACGGGCGACTTGGTTGTATAGATCACTACACGATGCATCGTTATACTCTTATCTTATCCATCTACAATAACGGTTCTACATCGATCTCCAGGGCGGAGCATGGCCGTGAGAGTTCGAAGTTGGTCAAGACGGTCGGGTGCAGGATGCCCAGAGAACCAATGACGATATCCCTTGACGATGAGCTTGAGGGGAGTGCAGATTTGAGTGTCGTGGCCAGGGTGTGGAGAGGGGAAGTGGTGGAGGGTGTCGGTTCCGCCGACTTGACGTCGGCACGCGGTCGGTAGTAGATGCTGGCCGCCCGTCCGGGGAGGTATGTAGCGTCTATAAAGTGTGGCATCACAACTGGTCCTTGCGAATCACAAGTTGCCTGACTCACCCTCAACAGCAGCGATATAGTATCCATAAGGCTTTTCGCTCTTTGCACTCTCGATGAAGGGTACCGAGAGGATCTGCATCACACGGTCCAGCAGCCCGTGCGCGACCTCGAACCCGGCCTTTCGGTCCATGTAGAGCGCGCACAGTCGTCGGTAGTTTCGCGCCTGTCGCTCCGCCGTACGATCCTGGACCGCGACATCCGACACTTCAAAGATCTTCATGGGCAGTGGGAGAGCTCTGTTCTCTCGGGCGGTCTTCAAGAGACCGGGGAGAAGCGATGTTCGGACGACTTGGTATTCGAGCGATTTCGGGTTGGCGAGGTGGACGGCGTAATGTCCCGGATCGGGTCGGTTCAGATGCGCAAAGTTTTCGTCGTGGGAGCACTGCGACGTATTAGCTAAACACATTGCACGATCGAGTCAGAGTAGCTCACGAGGATAAGGGGGAGAGCTTCGATCCATCCTGCCATCGCGCATTCCTTTCGGATGATATCCGCCAGCTTGTTCAACGGGAACGCCTTGGCGATGGTGTTAGTCACCGGGAGTGATTGGGGAAGATTGTTGAATCCATAAGCGATGGCAGCGTCTTCCATGATATCGCACTCGTGTAGAATGTCCGGTCGGGTTGCCGGGATCTGAACATCGAGCACGTCGGGATCTGTGGGAGACGGAGTGGCAAAGAGGGACATTCGGGTAAGAAGGGTGCAAACTTCTTCACGGGAAAGCGAAAGCCCGGTAGCGGCATTGATGTAGGAGTGGGAAGCGGCAGTCGGGCGGGGGGAGAGATTAGGAGACAGACGCGACGTTCCATCGGGGTAGTGGATCTTGACAGGCTCGACACTGACACATCAGCGGTCGTCATCGCTACTGGACCTACCTGAAGGGCACCTGACAGTACTCGGCAAACATCGTGACCACCATATTGACCACAATGTCGCTATGTGATGTCAGCCGGCATATAGATGGGTAAAATCGGTGTACTCACAGCTTGGTCTGGTCCGTAGCAGTCACGTCGATGAAGATATTCTTCGTCTTTCCTTGTACGATCTTGGAATCTAGGCGACGGTTCAGCTTTGACCAGGAACCAAGGGGAACGATCGACTCACGTTGCGAGTTGATGATTGGAGGCATGGACAGAACCCGGTCTTTACTGTCGTATATTAAGGGGTAGGCCGGGGCGTCCCTGATGATGGGGAGATATTTGTTGAGATGTCGGTCCGTCTGCGCCGACAGTAAGCAGACTCTTTCAATAGAATCTCGGGATGCTGACCTCATAGATAGTCATCAACTCCTCGGCAGTGCTCTCAACATCCTTGTTTAAGGGCGCAAACTTGATTTGCTTTGGGTCCTTGCACATATAGCTGATGAACTATCAGACTCTGCCCGGAAAATATAAATCCAGGAACTCACCGGAAGGGCCCCTCGATGGTATCCAAATCGTGTGTTCCAATGGCGACGAATCGCCTCATTCTGCACAGGTTCTGGTGGAGCTTGTCTTGCAGGTCGATGAATGATTCGTATTCCAGTTGCGACATGGGTCGAGCAAGCCGGAGAACGGCCGAAGCGAAGTAGGGTCGAAGGGGGGATGTCTGCGAAGCGAGCCATCAGCCTGGAGTCTCTTCGATAAGAAAGGGAGCACTGACAGATGATTCGACAAAGACTTCTTGCAGGACGGCTGGTTGGGAGATGGTGAAAGTTGGGGGTTGTTCCATTTGCAAAAAGATTCTCAACGCTCTAGCGAGACCCTCGAGACAGAGGAGGTCGTATCTGGGTAGACAGTCAGCCAACAAAGGTGGGATGGGAGAACGGTACCTACCTGTTCGCGGGAATCTCGATCTTGAGCTGAGGAGGGGGGGTAGGCAGACCCTTGGCAACGGCAGCTTCGACATCTTCTGTGGTCTAGTTGCGGGAGTTAGCTCAGAGTCCTGAGAACGGATTGTTTCTAGCCCACATCTTCGTCAAGCTCGATACCGTAGTCGAAGCAGAGCTCGTCGAACTCGTGTGTAGCTATTAGTATGTGGATCAGATACATTATTTATGATAGCGCTTCAATCAAGACGACCTACTGTATTGCTTCTCCAATCCCTTGTAGAGCTCGGCCTTGTCCACGGTGATGGTGGGCTGTTGCGGCGGGGTCAGATATGCTTTGACGAGACGAACCCTGCCAGATATGTATACGTACCATGATGTTGTCCTTTCTTTGAACTCTGCGGTGGAGCGGAGGTTGAGGAGCGATAAGAAATGTATAGGTTGAAGCAACTACTCGGTGGACTTTATGATTTCAACTCGACCATCGCACGTGGATCCCGGACTTAGCGGCGGTATGACAGCCACAGGAATCAGTTTGTTGTTGTGGCATAAACGATCCTTGCTGAAGCGGCTCACCATAGTCTCGACAACCCTACTGCATCGTTCAGCTGCGCGGTACAAGCTTCGCCCTGGAGTCCCTCGGCAAGCACAGCACTCTTGGGTTGTCTCCACTCTAACGATCCTCCCTCTCGCTCGGAAACGCCCTACGTTTCTGCTTAGAGAAAGATCTATTGAATGGAGGTACGGCGAAAGGCACGTTGAGCTGCTGAAGCGGACTATGCATTCATCATGGCCTCCTCATCCAGCTCTTCTGGCTCTGCCATCTCCTCGTCCTCTCCGGTGCCCGGCTCGCCGCCAGCTTCGAGCTTCCTCTTTGATTTCTTTCCGGGCTCGAACTTTCGCTTCGGGATGACGATTTCCAGTGCTTCGGACCACGATTGATGCGCAATGTATTCCACTAGGATTGAAAACACCTGTCCGTAGGCGTCTTCATCAGCGGTCCCTCTTTGTACGCCAAACACAAACGATGACGAACCTGGTTGACGGTCAAGACCTTTCGAGTCGCCATTGTTTCGAGATAGGTACCGATGGGCAGCCTCGCCGTCCTGATTCCCAACTTGGTGGCTTTGTTTTGACATAGCATCTAGGCGGACGCCATCAGATCGTAGTACAGGCGGTGTGGCCGAGTGGACATACCTTGTGTCGGTTCCTGTCCACGATCCCGCCGATGATGTAAATCTCGTCCTCCCTCAGAGTCTCCAGCTCCTCCTCGGCATCCGCCGACAGGTAGACCAAAGAGTGTGTCGCTATCGAAATGCTCGGTGGCAAGCGGGGTCCAGAAAGGTGAGATTCCAGATCCACCCCTTCTGACCGTAAGCTTGGTGCCCCCTCTGCCTTCTCTGCGCTTTCTCCTACAGCACCACCTGTGTCCTTGTGCGAACTGAACACCTGAGCCAGCGTCTCGATACCCTGCGCCCACCAGTACGAGCCGTTCCATTTCTCCCAGCTCGACTTTCTCATGTTTTCCCATATCCTGGGCGCAGCGCTCGGCGAGAAGGATGTATGAAGGACCGTCGAAAACGGCCGGGGGGCGATACGATTGGCAGAGTACACGTACCCCAGCTGCGACTTCATCGACGTGATTTCCTGCAGGCTCTCGTCGGCTACTGTCTCGTTGCAGCCTTTCGACACTCACTTGATCAGTCATGAGCTCGTCAAAGTCCAGATCAATCACCACGCCTCCCTTCCAGACCCCTTGTTGACCGACCATCACGCCATCGTGCGCCTCGGTCTTCTTCTTGTTGCTCTGCCTGGTCCGTTTGAGGTCTCGGGCCCGTTCAAAGGCTTCCTTCTCCTCCGGCGTCATGGTGCCCGCAGCATACGCCTCTCGTCTCTCGCCGTGCTTCTGCTGGCGACGCAGTCGTTCCGCCTGACGTCTCACAGGCTTCAGAGCGTCCATCTTGGCCTATACACACTAGCCTCAGTCTTGCCTCCGAAGCCTCCAAGCGGCATACCTGCTTGGCAGCTCGCTTCATTGCGTTTTTGGAAAGAGCTACTTCGCCTCCTGCCAGCGGAGGGAGCACGCTCGTTGATGCCTCGGCATTGTCGACGTCGCGTTCGGGTTCGAGGTGATCCATTCTGAGAGCTTGCGATTGCGAGATGAGCTACCGGATGCTATGGAGAGGATATAACTGGCCAAGAATTGTTTTTCCGAAGTCGGGTCGATGACACGCGAGCGATGACTCATCTGGCGACCATGAACCAACTGATCGATATCCTCCATACCTCTTGTTTCCAAATCTACCAACCGCCCAGGGACATCTCTACGTCTTGTCAAGACCACTCCGGCCAGCTGCATCAGCGTATAGACAAACTACCCACTCCCTCCGCCCGGAACCTCCCCGTCAACCAGCTTGCTCACCATGTCGGACGCCCGAATGCGGAGGGTACAGAAGGAGATCAAGGGTGAGTGCAATGATCATCTAGCATTCCTCAGCACAGATCCATGGCGAGGTGCAGCTAGCCTGGAAAGACGAGTCGAGACTGACTCGTCCATGCCCAGATTGTCAGAGGGATAAGCAATCTCAGATCTCTATCGAAAGTCAGTAGCTCCCCCGGCGCTTCCAACTTGCACGACATGCTGAGCGTGTGGACTCTGCAGTGATCGACGACAATCCTTTCCACCTCATTGGAGCGTTCCCTGGACCAGTCAGTCGAGCTGTCGGTGCATAAGCATGGAAGCTAACGCGAATACAGTCTGAAACACCGTATGAGGGAGGATATTATGAGGTTGTGAGGCCAATCCTTCCCTCCCTCGAGACGCTCATGCTTAGCTGACGGTCGCTGGATCACAGGACATTGTGATCCCGGATGCTTATCCGTTTCAACCCGTCAAGATGAAATTTATAACGTATGTAGTAGCATCTCGGAGAAGAGCTGTGCTGACTTGCCTTAACAGCAAAGTTTACCGTAAGTGGTAGGCCCAGTGGTACCGAAATGTAGCTGAGAGCAGTATCCCCAGACCCCAACGTTTCGTCGGCGAGTGTAAGTCCATTTTAAGCCGCCCTTATCGTGTCAAGCTGATATCTGTGAGCCTAGGGAGCTATCTGCCTCGGTGAGTCGGATGGCTGCGATGGGGAAGGAGACAGCTGACCGCCCGTCAAGATATCCTGAAAGATGCTTGGTCACCAGTGAGCTCTGCTGTCGCTGTAGTCGAGTCATTCAAGGCTGACCTATATCTTACCAGGTCTTGACGCTGAAAAGCACGCTTATTTCCCTCCAATCCCTTCTCTGCTCCCCCGAACCCAACGATCCGCAAGACGCCGAAGGTCAGCCCTTCTTTCCGTAGGCTACTGGCAATTACTGACACCGTCGTTGCAGTCGCCAAGCACTACCTGACGTCCCGCGAATCCTTCAACGCCACGGCTCGTCATTGGGCTCAGGCGTACGCTCAAGCTCCGGCCGGGAAAAAAGCAACGAATGGCAAGGGAGGAGCAGCGACCGACGCGGAGATGGCGGGACTGGAAGAGGAGAAGGTCAAGGTGTTTGAAGGGATGGGATTCGAGCGAGCGCACGTCGTGAGTTTCAGTCGCATCTCGACGAGAGCTTGTGCGGCGGGGCTGACAGGGACGGGGAACCCAGATCGCTACATTGAAGAGGATGAACTACAGGGGCAACAACACATCCAACATCCACGAGAGCACGGTAAGTGCAAGCTCCCCACTGGCGTTAGTTGTCACCTGAACAAGCTTTTAGGTGATTGAAGAGCTGCTGAAATGATCGAACGGGTCGAGGAGCTGCTCGCGAGCGAGAAATGTCTGATATTGAGAGATACCTATGCCATTCTCCCCCGTCGAGCGATGCAGTACTGTGCGTGATCAGGAGAACAGTGATAGATGCCATGCCAAGTTGAAGGCTACCGACGCACTCGTTGCCTTCGCCACCCTCTACACCCCTCCTCATCATTCTCCGTACGCCTTGTTTCAAACTTCTCACATCCGCGCTACTCATCGCCCTACATTCGCCGCATTGCTATCCCGCGCCTGTGCCGCCGCCTCCACCGTCAACCGCTGCCTCAGCTCGAGCGTCCGTCGTTTATTGAAATAATCAATCTGGCGTCCTTGCCATTCAGCACCACGTTCCCGCTCATGCCGCCACGAGACGTACCCAGCTCTGCCCGCATCTCTTCTCGTAGCCCTTACGTTCCTCGCCGCACACGCCCTTCTTCTCCTCCGACCCGGCTTGCGCGACGCCGTTTCGGTCGAGACAGCTGAAATAGGCGTCTCGCGAGTCCCAGCATGCTTTGCGTTCCTCGCGGTTCGGGGCGGGAGGCGGAGACGTGGATGAGGATGAGGAGGATGAGCCGAACATTGCGTCGCTTTGATGATCGTAGAGGGTTTGAAGGAAGAGCGATCGGGTATCGGTAAATCACAAGGATTTCGGAAATCAAATGGAACGCTGGCGGAATCAATTTCCCAGTGGCCATCGTACTACTGCAACCTACTGTATCTACAATCTATCGGGATGCATGGGATTGTGTGTAACGTACAGACATATAGTATAGTATAGCGCATGCGTGGTAGTATCCACCTTCCACCTTCAATCAACCACACTCCTCTCCTAACTCCTGTTACCCCACGCCTTAATGCCACAGGACGTCCGTCTGCATTCGCCAGACCACGCCGCGTTCCTCCCCCACATCGGTCGCCTCGATCGGCGGCAACGGTCTTAGACTCGGGGCTGCAAAGTGCCTCGAAGCTAACCCGGCATCGAGGAGGTACTGCAACACATTGTTGGTCTCGAGTCTATCCATGATCCAGTCGACTTTGCCTCTCAGCGCATGCTATGTTGTGCAATCAGCGATGTTTTCGGAATGCGTAGAGATCACGGACCTCGGACAGTTCCGGTCGAGCAACGATATATCCAATCACTGCCCGAACGGCTTTCTCCCAGTCCTTTTTAATCACCTGTCCCCATATATCGGTCCATATTCGAGGGCTGACCCGGTCACCCTGGTTGTGACTGCCTCTCCGAGGGGTGACCTCGATCGACCAACTCGGCCAGAACTCGACGGCGACCAGTCTGGCCGTATCGTAGCCGGCCCAAAACACTCTTGCAGGTGTTTCGTCGGACAGGTTCGCCAAGGCCTCATCCACAACATGAGCCGGTGCAGCGAGTTTCGCCTAAGCGGGGCGATGTCAGCGGTTTGGCAATGTAGCCAGGTTGAGCCTTACAGAAAGCTCTGGTTTGGAAAGACCCCGCCCGCCCGATTGGTTCACGGCGTCCACTACTTTCTCCACGAACGACTGGCCTTGCAAGCCAGTCGCTGCGTGTTCCGCCCACGGAGTAGGCCATGGGCAGTTGAAGGGATCTGGGGCCGAGACATCATTCGGCGGTATCGCCTCCGAATGGCGATGAATGCGGAGATCGAATTCGAATGAGTCGTCGTCTTCTTTTGTCAGCTACGTCCTGCGACGCAATGGTGAGCTCACTCAGGGCTCGAGTATTGTAACTATCTCTGTTTACAACGAGAGTGGGGAATTCATTCGTATCGAAATCCAGATCCACCTGCAGAGTCCTGTCAGCCGCGTCCTCCAAAGCTCGAGAACCGTCTCGCCTCATGGTTCGAGACCAAGTTCATCAAACCAGCCAGATCACCGCCCTGCCCGCACAGTGGCCAGTTCATCGATCCCCCAGGGACGAGCTTTGACGTGAGAGCCTCCGCATCGATGTGCACTTGTTCTGGGTATGGGCCTTCTCCTTGCTGCAGCCATCTACGCAACGAATCAGACCAGCTCGCGGACAGCCAGTATAACACGTACTGAGTCGAGAAGCCAAATTGCCGCCCAGGGGTGTATCGGCCCGTACTCGTCTTTAGGAGGATGCCAGTTTTGATCATTTTGCCGATTTCTCGCTCATACATCTGTTTGTCGAACGGCGCCAACAGCCGGCCCGCTGCGATCTCGTCGTACGACTCCTGTGGAGTAGCGAGGATCATCTGCGGAGACTTCAGCCGAGACCTCTGTGGTGCCGCTCTTTCTACCCACCTTGAGCGTAGCTCGCACAAGATCTGCCTCGTGCCCGCTCGATGGCTGCCCTGGCTCCAAGGGCATGTCTTCGATCAAGGACGTTAATGCCAACGAATGAATCCTGGTTTCCTCAGACGGCTGGGATTCCCACATGGGTTGGAAATCAAGCACCACGGACGACTTGTATTTCCAACTGTGCTCGGCCAAGACATTCTCGACGTCCATCGGCAGATCCGGAGCCTGGTCTCCCGCGGAGATTGTAGGGGTCACAGCTGCAACTCGGCTGGGATCAAGCGTCAGGGGTGCAGCACAGCGCGGTTGGCAGAAGTGAAGACTTACAGGCTGGATTTCACGACTTTCTGCCTGAGAAATTGCAGATGCGCTGCTAGATCGAAATCCGTAATGCTGTCCGGGTTCGGGTCGATCAAGGCTGGAGTGCCCCGATGTTCCATCCACAAGTCGTAGTATGCATCAGACAGTCGCTCAAAATAGGCCATCTTGCCAGCCTGAGCCAAGATTTTCTTCAGCCGAGCGAATATCGACTGAATTCCAACATCGGGAAGCAGTTGCGTCACGGCTGTCCGACCCCGATTGCCGTTGCCTCTTGATCGCGCACGAAGGATGGCTTCGCAGTCCAGCAAGAGTTCGTCGTCTTCGTGGGTCCAGTTTCTGCGTCTCCGCTGCGGACGCGCATGTGGATCTGTTTCGTCAGCTAGAGTTGCGTATCGAAGACTCACCTCGAATTTGTGCCCGTGCTTTGGGAGCCTTGGCGATTCTGCCTGTGGGTCCAGCCTTTCCTATGTCCCTCTCGTTGACGCTCCCATACTCTCTCTCATTGTCTCGTTCATTCCCCCTCTCGTTCCCTCTCTCGTTCCCTCTATCCTTCCCTCTATCCTTCCCTATCTCCTTCCCTCTCTCGGTTTCCCTCTCATTCTCCTTCTCGCGAGCAAGCGACATCGACTCGCCGACCACCAGCGTTCTCTTGTACCCTCGAACCAGATCATCCATCGTCTTCTCGCTCAAATCTCCGACAGCTCGGGACGCCGTTCGCGCCAGACTGACGTGGGCCAACAGCGCGTCGGAATACGGAAAGTCGACGCGTTTGGTGGCCGCTCTGACCTTGTCGATCCAAGCGTCTCGCGCAACGGCGACCCGCTCGGCCAATTTGGCTTGCATGGCCAAACGAGCCTTTTCTTGCTTCTGCTCGTATTTCTCTGCCGCGTCGCGAACTTGTGCCACTTTCTTGGCTATCCTCGCTTTGGCCTGCGTAGATCTAGCTTCAAGTTGATTCATCACGTACTCTACCGGCAGAGCATTCTCGTACGCCAATTGTTCAATCTCGGATTGATCGGTCATTCGCTGACCAGTCTTCCAGTCGATAGCCTTGTTCAGCGCCTCTCGTTGCAATGCAGAAGGTCGGTATTGACTGTGCCATCGAGCTGCCGATCGGAGGCCCTTGCGCTCCTCTGGCGCCAGCTGCAGCGTTGTAGCATGTTCGGCCACGAAAGGCGGACCGGGCGAAGGTCCTCGGTCCAGACTCTCTAAGGCATCGGCGTCCAGACAGGCAGTTTTCAAAGTCTTGTAGAAGATATCGAGGTCTTCCAAAGTTTTGACGGGCAGGACGCCGAGGAAGGCATTGTCGGCAGCAATGTGATAGATCGGGGCAAAATCGTATACCAGATAGTACATGGCGAGTTTGCTTTCCTGGATCGTCTTGAATGCCGTGCCATGAGTTGTAGCCGGGGTGTCGAGGAGGATGGAAGCCTCGGACGATACCGTCGGAATGAGCGGGGCGATGATCTTAAGCTCGACCAGTTCCTTCAACAGTTTCTGAAGCTTTTGTCGAGGCGCAGAGCCTCCCCATCCTCCTGGCGGTCGAAGATGGACGGGAACATCCTTTAGCTTTAGTGCCCTGTTGGCAGGGACTTTGAGCCAATTCTCGAAAGCCTCGTCGTAGGTGGTGGTAAAGATAAAGCTGAACCATTCTCCGACGACAAACTCCTCAAACATAAGGGGAACAGCAACGATCCGCGGACGCGTCGACACCAAAGAAGTCGATTGTGGACTCGACTCGATGGCCTGAACGATCGCCTTGTGAAGCATGCCCATGCGGACGAAACGTCCTGCATGGAAGCCGTAGAGGTGAGCAACAACGCCGAGCTCGTTCAAGAGTATCTCCCGAGGAGTCGACGCCGCTTTTGATACAGACGAGTGAACGATCGAGGGCCGACCTTTGGGAAGCCTGATTTCGCTGAATTCTGCCGATGGCAGACTGATCCTGCCCTTCTTCCCCTTATCAGTCGGAGTCTGCGGAGGTCCGCTCGCAGTGATTTCCCGGATGTAAGCTTGTATATCGGCTTGAGGCGTACCCTCGAGGTACAGGACCGTCGCCTTCATCCACCTCCCGGTACTTGTCGGAGCCGTGGCAACGGTTTCCTTCATTCGGTTCTCCGATACCAGCGCTGAGTGTATCCTCCGGAAGTATTTACGGTCCATCCCAGCAGAGGTGATCGGCGCGTTCTGCACCCCGGTTCCTGCGACTCGCAAAGCCCAGCGACCGAACTCGTGGAGTAGTTTATTGTCTGTAGACACGCCACCCATGTCTCGTAGACATTGGATCAGTTCGTTCTTTCGTCGTATGTGGTTGAGATCAGGTTGGGCGCGGCCACCTGCCTGTTAGTGACACCCTACACTCCAGACGTACCTGTTGTCACTGGCATCTCCACTTTTGGCGTGCTAAGTCCCTCGATTGAATGGATCGGCGAAGGCATTTCCTCTCCAGCAATCATGTTGTTGTCCTCTGGTGCGGGCAAATCCGACCTGGTCTCGCGCTGGAGAGGAGCGACGAAGGAAGAATCCTCTCCCAAAGGCAACTGTTCGATGGCAGCCGAAGCTGGGCCATCTGCCATTGTCAGTACAGGTACGGCCTGAGATCCATCCTGGCGAGGAAGCGAGGACAGCTCGTAACCGCCGGCGAACGGCTCGTTCTCCCGGAAAACCGCGGACGGCTCATTTTCGATTCCAGTTGAGATATTGAGTGGCTCGTCGTCAACAGGGACCGCCGACGGCTCGTCCTCGCGAGAAAGAGCGGAAGACCTGTTATCGGCAGAAGTAGCCAGGGCCAGAGTTGAACCTCCCCGACCAATCGCCTCCACTGCAATTCTCTCCTCCACCACATACTCCATATCCTGCAAAGACGCCGCCGCGCTTTTTCTCGTCCTTTTTGGCTTGACTTTTTCGAACTCCTTCGGAAGCTCGAATACGAGGCCCAGCGGACTAGTTTCGGATGTAGGAAAGCTTGGAATGGAGAGAGGTGGAGGAGGAGGGACGTCGGCGTTCTTTTTTGCTTTGGCTCGTTTGGGCCTCGGAGTGGGATCTGGAACGTTCTCGGTAGTCGTGGCTTTTCGCTTGGCGCGCTTTGTAGGCTTCGCTGGTTCTGCGGTGGAAGAGGCAGTAGAGATGAGGGGTACATCGACAGTCGACTGTTGCGGAGCATCAACTTCCATAGTCATCGGGCCGGAGGCTGCAGCTAAGGGCAGCTCCATCGTAGGTGTTTCCATCGATGCAGTCTGGCCAGACGGCTCCGCTTCCGCAGACATGGTAACGACAGCTTGGATGTCCCGAGTCGTTGTTTCCATCTCAGGGTGGGGTTCCGGTACCGTCCCGACGAGCTCTCCCCTTCGCGGGTGATTTGAAGGACCCGGTTCCGCGTTTTGGCCATTCTCCAGCGCTTCCTCCAGTTCCGGTAGAGGTAGACATTCGGCAACCGACTCGACAGGTCTCTTGGCCGTCCTTCCTTTCTTACGTCGACTCGATGGCCCCGGTTCCACCTCTTGTCCGGTCCCCGCTCCTGCATCCGGCGGAGGTAGAAACTCAGCATTCGAGTCGACCGTCCTCTTGGGCGCTCTCCCTTTGGCACGTCGACTCGATGATTCTGCCTCCCCATCTTGTCCGTTCGCCACCACTCTTTCCGGTCTGGGACTAGCTTCTCTCGTCTTTTTGTTGGCCTTGCTCTTTGCCTTCTTTTTCGGTTTCGCTTCCACCTCGCTGTCATTCCCTTTTCTTCGCTTATTATTTCCAATCGCCGGCGAATGAGTCGGGTACTTCCAGTAGAAGCTCGGCTTGCGGCCCTGGGCCTTTTCTTCTTCTGAGATGCTGGGGACGGGACCTCGTCCAGACCAGCCCAGAGGCGCGGGGACGATTTTGTCGATATCCTTAAAGTAGATGAGGATGGATGGTATTTCGGGCGTCGAGTAGATGGTTCCGACGATCCGGCGGTTCCTCGTCCCATCCTGGTTGACGACATAGACATATTTTCGTGGTCGACCGCGAATCTGAGAGTCGTCTGCATACAGCATTGTCTTTGGCTGGAGTGGCAGAGGTGTTATCGTAAATCCTGCGTCCCCTGCCGTTGCTGGGTTCGTGATTCGAGTCTTCGGGTAGCCCACAGCGTCGCCGTCGGGAGACAACTTCAGTTGGACATCGTCCACCACCGAATTGTACTCCTCAGCATTAGAATAAAGCTTGAGTGTCGACGTGTTTGAGAACTTGCCAGCATCTGGGTGTACGGCCGGATGCACCTTCTCGTCCAGAGGGATCCCCTCGTCGAGCATTCGCGTTCGATAGCCTGAAATACTGAAACATCGCGATCGACGTTCTCGACCAGCCATCTCGATGATGGTACACGTAGACAGTGAGCGAAGGTGTGGGGGAATATATGCCTTGTCGGATCGAAGAATCAAATATTCCACGGAACGTTTGTAATAACCCCCGACGCTGTCTCGAACGTCCTACAGAATCAGCGCGATCCATAGCGTTGGACTTACGTTGAGGGTCATCCCCAGTTTGCTCGCCGCCAGGATGACTTTGTTGATCTGATGTTCGATCGTCTCGGTCATGCATGCTCCACCGGTAACGGTATATGGGTCACCCGTGTTTAAAACTGTAGAACGATCAGCTTGACCGGAAATTAGTACCCACCTTCCTCGGCTGGTTCGTCCACATCAATCGACTGCGAGATTAGGGGAACATGGTCGGGATTGTACTTGGTCAGTCGAAGACATCTGATGCCCTTGTCGCCGGCATCGATCGACTCTATGATCCCGGATGAAGTCAAGGTCATGATGTGGCGATTGACTGCTCTCTTGTGTCTCATCATTTTCGGCCCCGCCCATCCCTATCTATCAGCAATAGCAGCGGTCGGAACACTCACCAAGACCTCTAGGAGGTTTCTGTTCTTCAACAGATGGTTCTTGAGTCCCGGATGATCCAACAAGGCGATCAGACGCTCCCTGACCACATGTCCAGCCATCAACTCCGCTTCCGACATGGGTGCAAAGGCGAACCCGAGCTCGGCTGATGGCTGCTTTAATTGACCAGTCGTATCTATGTCGTCCTCGTCGTTGTCCGAGTCATCCGCGATGGCTTCCGGGGCTGGTGTTGATGCATGTGTCGATTGTTGGGCGGTTTTGGGGTAGGTCTCTACGAAACTGGAGTTCTGATCGAGATACTTGTTGAAGATGATCAGGTTGGTGATGGAACCATGAATGACCGCTGGGACCTTGGCACTGATGCGGTGTCAGCGATGTCTGAGGCAGGAAGATGTCCGTACATCAGACCGAGACCGACGAGCACTTTGGCATAGTAGTGCATGCTTCCCTGACTGGCACCGATCATGGGTCCAAGCTCGATGGCAGTGATGCCTTTCGAACGGGTCTTTGCCACGATTTGAAGTGCGTGGAAGACGATGGGGGTGATTTTGGGGACCTGACACAGTCAGGCGTAGCCCAATAGCACAATCGAAGAACTCACTTTTTGATGAGACCCGGTCAATCTAAAGTAGATTTCTTGGTTCGTACATCGGATCCGCACCCGCGCTCCCCATTTATGCAGTAGCCCATCGAGGTCTGACGATGCAACAGGGTCGTTTTTGTCGCCGTCGTCTTCACCAAGGACACTGATCAGAGGAGAGACGAAGGTGTCGGCCTCTTCAGTGGTTTCGTCCCTGTTGACGACAACCTCAGCTTCGACCTCCTTGCCCTTTCTCTTCTTCTTTATAGGCTTTTCCAACGCCTTCAGCTCTCGGGCCTTCCTCTTTCCTTCCTTGCTTGCTGCAACGGCTTCCTTGTCGGTCGCGTACTTTTCACCAGCGAGATAAAAGGCCAGCTGTCGTCCTCGGACGCCGTCGGCGTAGAGCGAGTTGATGTCGATATTGGGACGACTGGATTCCGGAGCAACATAATCGTCTGGCAAGGGTGCGGTACCAAGATTCGTATCCCCGAGCTGCGAGGTGAGGGGATGAAGGGTGAGGATGACTTGGATGGACGGATGGGCGGTGAGAAGACTGTATATGTGATTGAAGAAGAGATTATCGATAGACGGGTCGAGGAAGACCAGATGGGTCTGCAGCACCAGCGGATCGCATCCTAAGCAAGTGGGAGGTCAGATTTTGTTCTATGCGGGATCCCATGCATGTCTGGGTCAAGAACCTCGACGGAACGCGACGGATTCCCAAGGTCGCGTAATATCAATGCCCTTGTCTGCAGGAGGCCAGAATCGAACACTCGACCCCTGACGCGGTAACTCACCTAGGACACCCTCGATCGCTATGTATTCGACACAAGCCTCGAGAATCTCGTGGATCCGCATGATACACGTTTCATGGAGGAGTGGATGGTGGTTGCTGTTCTAGGATGGAATGAGTATGGAAGGAAAAGAGGAATAGAAGCGTCGCGGCAGTCAAACATTCCTAGGTGGCGGATGGTCCAAGCTCGACTCGAGTCAGATGTCGAGGCATCCCTTTGGTGGCATGATCTCTGGCCGAGTCGCGGTACACCTAAGGCTGTACATGGGGGCGCAACCCTCCCCCCCCACAAAGATGTCATTCTGCCTAGCTCTTTGTACACCTAATGGGTTTAATTGCGCCTTTGATCTACAACAATAGGACATCCCTATCCAGGCTTAAACCCCTCTCCGAAGACCCCCGGACAATGTATCCCAGTGTTCTCCTAAAATGCGCTGCACACTCTACATCTACATCACAGCTAAACCCTCCATTGGAGGATGGAGGCACACGTGCTGCTGTCACACCTTCCTACAGCAGACGTCGTCACAAATGCCCGTTACAGTCATCCAAAACCCTTGAAACTGTCGTGTCGCGATGCCCCCAACAACCTAATACCACGATATGCCGTGCTCAACTGCCCACGCTAAAACTCCTCCCGGCTTCTCGCATATCGGATGGCCTGCCATACGGACGCGTGTTACGGCCTGGAACGTGAGACAGGATCGACGCAGATATTGGATGCAGCTGGTGCGGTAACAGCGCCTGGACACGGATCAGACTGAGGTCGACGCAAGAAAGAAGAATCCACTCACTTCACCCCATTCACGCAGGTCCGTGGGTCGGCCGCGAGTCTCGATCGCTTTTTGCAGCCTGTACAAGGGTCAGCTGATTCCAGAGAAACGAGATACTACTCACCTCGCTCGGATGGCGGCGAACAGGAGGAGACCGAGGACGATCAAGAGGAAGAAGGTGACAATCAACTGATCCCTGGGAGAGTCGCGTTCTGGGAAGAGTTTCAGAACGAGAGGAGCATCTCCGTGACACTCACTGAAGCACCTCGCTTCGACATCCCCCTCGGTCCCGGTCCCCACGTCGGCGTCCAGCTCAGGAACCTCGGCGTCTAGAGAAGTCAGCTCCATGTCCATCTGGGTGGGCATGACAAACCTCTGCAGATGGGCAGTTTTTGGTCGAGACAGAACTGACGCGTACACGACAGACATGGTTTCGATGGGTCCGCCGGGAGATACAGTGGGATAATGGTGGAATTCGAAAAGCAGATGCCTGTGAATATCAATCAGCTCGATTCCCGCCTAGAGTCCACGAGCCCACATTTGCAGTAAGACAAGACAGGATCGGAGAATATAGAGGCGGTAGCCGCTGGCAGCTGCGAAGTATGAGCACAGGACAGGCGACTCGACTGACCAGCAGTATAGCGAGACCAAGGACCGTTATCAGCGACCACGGCGACAGCCGGAGCATGATATTTAGCTATCCGCCCACGCTGTGTATCGATTGCGAATGAGGTGCTGCTGCGTGAAAGGTAGAGCCGTCTTTGTCTCTGCTGCAGGTATAAATTGTGGTTGGGTTGGAGATATCTGATGAGTGTATGCATAACCCATTCCAACGTCTAAAGGACACCGGAAATAATCGGCTCCGCGAGTCGTCAGCTGCTTGAACCGGTCATTATATCTTCGACTTTTCATCGCATACGTTCCATACCTACTCGTCGTCTATTCCTCTCAAAGCATCACCAAGATGTCAGCATGAACTCGCTAGGTCGCTAAATCACCACACTCTCGAGGGACCGGTAAGTCTCATCTGGCACAAGCTGCAGCTGCGCGGCCGCTGACCTCCCTCGAGGCAATCATCCCCGGCCCTCTCTGTATCCTACTCCTACCACTAGTAATTAGGCAAAATTCCTCCACCACGAGTCACCATGTCGGAGCGAGAGCGGGAGAGGGAGATGGGCAGAGCGCGAGCTCGACCTACGGCAGGGCACCATCACTCGTCCTCTGACTCGTCGAGCGGTCCGCTCTCGTTCCTGCCCAACATCTTTGGTCGTCGAAACACCGTTGCGAACCGATCGGAACCCACGAGCAAACGCGGATCCAGTAACTTGCGCGAGTCGAGCGACGACGTTCTGTCCCCAAAGACATCCACCTCGGCCCTACCGCCGGACGACAAGAAAAACCCCTTTGATTTCGACGAAGCAGTCGCCCTCATGGAACCCGGTGCGACGTCGTCCGTGCCCGAGCTGTGCGAGATTGTCAAGGCCACTGCGGTGTACCTCGTCAACTTACTACTGGCGAGCGAAGACATCTTTTCCGGCAACGCCGAACAGACAACCGTCAAAGCGCGAGACCTCCGGACACTCTACATACGGGGCATGCAGTATGCCGACCCGACGTCCGATTATACTCTGCGTACCGCCGCAATCAGACTGCTCGCCGTATTGGTCGCTACATCACCGCCCGCACAGTTTGTTCTCGGCGACCCCGAGGTCGAACTCCCAGACGACATCAACCCGAGGTCCATCTATCGTGTCATAGCCGCGAGCAGCGGGGGAGAGTCGGGAACAGCAAAGACGGAACAGATGTGGGTCGAGCTGGGAGCCCTGAAGGCGTTGACCAAGAACGGGACCGACGTCACTGGCATGGAAGGGATTGTTGGGTGGTGTTTGATTCTGTTGAAGGATCTACAGGAGGACTGGATCGCCTGGTGCAGCAAAAGGGAGGAAGGGGGTGTTGATTGGAGTCTCGACGACAAGACCAAGGCAAGTCAGGTCCAAATCTCGCTCATTGATATAAATGCCTAGTCTCACATCGCTCACATTCCTACAGACCACACCGTTTGCGCCCATCCGACCGCCGACGCCGGCCGAGACGGTGTCGTCCATCATCGATCTCGTCTCTTCCATCGTCTCCAGCCACCTCGCCCTATTCTCTCCATCGGATCTGGACAGAATCGTACAACCCATCTTACAATTCTTTTGGGCGGGAATCCTCGCCGCCACGCCTCCCTCTGATGACGCGACAATCATTCTCAGCAACTCTCTTGCACGTCGTTCCTCTCCGGCGTCATCGACTTTCGTCTCGCCAATAGGAACCCCTGTCTTCAGCGAACTGTCTCTTCGCAAATCCATGAGCGAGAGCCGGACTCGCAGGGAAAGCTCCCTCCACAGCACTCCCACGCAGAATGCGAAAACAATCAAACAAGCCGTCGCCAACAATGTCGCTTCGCCCCGCTCGTTCACCTCGGCTGTTCGATCCCCTTCTCCCCTCCCTTCTCACCCCCTCGTCCGGTGGCCCAAGGGTCTCGCCTCGCTTTGTGCATTCCTCGAAATGGCCCTCAGTGAGGCTGCCCTTTCAGACGAATTGTTCGATGATATCATGGTGTTCCTGTGCTTTGCGTTGGGCCAGGACGATCTCGATAAAATGAATGACAGCGGCTGGTCCGTACAGCAGCTCTTGATGATGATGCTCGGCGTCAAAGGGAAACGGAGAGGCGAACAAGCGCTGAAGAATATCCTGGAAGGAAAGGTCGCAGCGAGCGGAAGGACCGCCGACGTGGAGAGAAAGATTGCTCGCGGCGCCATCATGTAGGTCGATATCTCGTGTGAAGCTGACCTCAGCGCCGCTCGATCCTTCTTCCCACATCTCGACAACCCCAGCCAAGTACCCGACCCGTCCTCTTTCTCGCTCTCGCTGCTTGTGCCCTCCCTTCTTGCCGCGCAGACGGTGTCGCGGTTCTCCAAAGACGAAAATCCGACGGAACGTACGAAATGGTATGCGGTGGATTATGAGATTCTGGCCATGTTGCACGATCACCTGAGGTCTCTCGAGGGAAGATTCGGGGGCGAGGAGGGTGGTGCTGCGGAAGCATGGACAGAGGGCGAAGCAGCATGCGATATTCTCTCGGGGATGAGTCCGCTCCTAAAACAATTGAGGTGAGTCGCCTGTTTGGCCTACGCTGACCTATAGGGACGCCCAAGGACACCCGATGCCTCTGAGCGCTCATGCGTCTTCGGAAGGGGACTCACTTCAAGCCGTTCTCAACCTCTTCCATGACATTATCCACCAACTACCGAACGCCATCGGCCGACTCCATTCTTCGTCGAGTACGGGACCTGCTTTCCACCATCCGCACTACATCAATCTGCTGTTCGACCTCGCGCCACATCTCGGGGAGGACGAGGCCAACACTGTTGTCAACTACTACCAGCGAGAATGCCTCTGTCTCCCATTCTCCAACGGGTGGCTAGACAATATCTGGAAATTGCTCAATACATACTGTCTCCCCGACGCAAGCGGTCTGGTTCTCTTTCCGGCCGCTCGCGTCCAAGTGTCCGACCTGCTCTTCCGCGATGTCTATGGCTATGCGCAAGATTTGATCGAACACCGCGCAGAGTTGATGGAGACAGTAATCTTGCCGTTCTTGGAGCAAGTGATGGTGGACGATGCGGAACAGGTCTTTCAGAGACCTGCATTGGAGGTGCTGGTCAGCGCCGCCGTTGCCGAGACGATGGAAAGAGATGAGGAAAGAAGGGCGATACGGGCCAACAAGGAGAGACGGGAACTGGAAGAAGAGGACGCCGCGGCTCTGCCGCCTCGCGAGGTCAAGGAGGCGGCCACGGGCGGTTGTTTCAACACGATCCGATCCCTCATCATCCAGATGGCTTCGCAGACCTCATGCAGGGAGACAAACCTGGTACCCAATGCTTTTTCCGTCATCGCTGCCCAGGCCACCACCTTCGTGGAAGGATTGGCGGAATCCAGACGGGGAGGACGAGAAGGAAGACCAAGAGAAACGGCCTCCGGCTTGCGAAACCTCACGGGCGGACTGTCGCCTCCCTCGAAAAGCACGCAACTGCCTCCATTCACGTCGACCATCACATCAACCCTGTCTGCCGATGTAGAAGAAGAGCCAACGATCTCGCAGACCGCGCCTACTCCGCACGCGCACGATTCCCACGACGACTGCAATTCCCTCCGTGCGGTCCAAGCGCTTATTGCAATCTTCACCCAGCTCGCCTTTGCCCTTCCCCATTCCCTGTCGTCAAATGTCAAGGCGGCACGCACCCCGGCATCGTCACGGAGCATCACCATTTACCGGGATCTACTGGGTTTATTGTACGCCATGTCGGATGCGTCCGACGCCGTCTCGACTCCTCAAGTGACTGCGCGATGTCCCAAAGCAAGGCTCATTATCCTCCAGTGGCTGCTGCGTTTGCGTGCCGATCGGAAACATCGAATCTACTTCCGACTCAACCTTGACAAAATTGCGGCGCCATTTGCCGCCACCCTTTACCGAACCAAGGAGACCGAAGACCAGATCAGGGCGTCGATCGAGGCGGAGGAAACCAGGCGAAAGGCGAGGGCGAACCCACCGCCCGTCAAGGTCGACGACGAAAGGGGCCGCGCGTTGAAGCAAAAGGATACGACTGGACGAAGCCGGAGTCGATCGAAACATGTTCCCATTGTCCGGACCGCCCCAACGACCGATGGGGGTCATCCGTACAACCCCCTCTGGTGTATCCCACAGAACGAGCTGTTTGAAATGCCCACTGACCAGACGCCGAGCGAAGGCATGACGACGTATGATCCGAATCATCCGTCGTTGCGATTCCCCGATGCTCCTCCTGTCGAAGGCGTTTGGCTCCCCGTATCAGAATACGTCCGGGTCCTGAACGGGATCCTCCGATACGAAAAGAACTGGGAGCTAGTCTCCTACATTCTTGTCTTCCTACCCCTGCAGCTCACCAACAAGCTGTTCTTTCATGGAAAACGGGCGTCACAAGAGGTGGTCAAGCTGCTGGATATCCTTTGTGATCAAATCCTGCCCGAAAAGTCCGACTATCGTTGGGAAAACCGGCTCGATAAACCGTCCTTCATCAAACGGACCCAGATCCATGCGGTCGCCTACCAATCCCTCTCAATCCTCATCAGCTACAAGACGAGTTTCAGTAAAACCCAATGTGACCGGTTGATCGTCGCCCTGACGGCCGGACTGGAGTCGAACGCGCTATTGGCGAAACCGTGTATTCAGGCGTTGACTATTGCGATATTCGAGCTCGAACAGCACGTCGGAAAGCAGCTGCTGGAGATCATTCGGAAAATGCAGGCCATCCTCATGACACCGGCCATGGCAGTGCATATCCTCGAGTTTCTCGATGCCGTCGGTCAAAACGGAAACTTGTATCGAAATTTCAGAGACGAAGAGTACCGACTCGTCTTTGCCGTCGCGATCCAGTACATCTCAGAACACAACGCACGATCCGATTCGCCTATCGACATGAACGAGGCGAGAGAAGCCTTCACCCTGTCGCAGCATGTCATTGGGCTGGCCTACCATTCCATCTATATTTGGTTCATGGCGCTCAAACTATCGCAGCGACCGAGTCTGGTCGGCGAAATCACGCGGGGACTCCTGCATGCGAAGTCGCAACGGGGAACCATCGACGAGATGGCGGAAGTGTGTTTCGACTGGCTCGCCCGCTATACCTACGGCAACGCCGATCCCAAACCGGCCTCATCGTTCCTGTCCGACATGGTGATGAAATCGGGGAGCGACGGCGAGCCACCCAAATCGGAATCGTGGCTGTTGGGCGGGGCGTTGATGACCATCACGTCGCATGCTCGGTCGGGCTGGGCGACCATCTCGGCCACACGACCGACCGGTTCGACATCGGTGATTTGTAAACTGCAAAATGTGCCATTGCTGGGGGTGGGAGAGAACCAGGCGGATTTGGTGTCGTTGCCGGCTGTCCTCATGGCGGATCGGAATGTGGTCACCGAGTCCAGGCAGAACGTGAGTCAGCCTGCTAGATTAGGTGCCAACTCGTTACAGCTGCCTGATCCCACCGAGATCGTCTCGGTCGCATCAACGACGACCTTGCAACCGGCAGACCCAATCTCTCAACACGGTCTTATATGGTCCGGCGCGACGCCGTCTCAGCGACGGAAAGACGTGGTGATCGAACCACAATACCTTGCCTTCCAACTGCTCTCGTCGTATCCCGACGTCAAACTCGACACGCCCCGCGGGAGACTGATACCGAACGAAGACAAGTATATGCGCTCGCTGCGGATGATTGAAAACACGCCCGTGATCGATACGCTCAAGATCGCCGTCTTGTACGTGGGCCCAGGCCAGAAGACCGAGACCGATATCCTGGGCAATATCGATGGCTCTCCCCTCTATCTCGATTTCTTGTCGGGTCTCGGGCGGTTGATCCGTCTCAAGGGCCAAGTTGACGTCTTTACGGGCGGCTTGAACCGAGTCAATGACGCGGATGGTGAATATGCCTATGCGTGGTGGGACGACCTGTCGCAGACGATCTTTCACACCCCAACGATGATGCCGAACCAGGCGACGGACCCGATATTCGACCAAAAGAAACGATTGGTCGGCAACGATTTCGTCCGAATCGTCTACAATGATTCGGGCGGTGACTATGATTTCGAGACCATTAAGACGGCTTTCAACTTCGTCAACGTCGTCATTTCCGTCCATACCACCGGCGACGCAGAAGACACCGAAGACTACTTCAAGGTCTTGCTGCAGCGTGCCCCGGGTATCCCGGATTTCTCCCCGGTCGGCGAGCTGAAACTCGTGTCCAAGGCCGCGCTTCCAATCCTCGTCCGCCAGATTGCGCACCACGCCCACGACATCAGTCAGCGGTTCATGCATATTCGAAACGCGACCGATGCGGCCTCGGCAGAGTTTATCACCAGCTGGCGATCGAGGTTGAGGGCGATGGAGAGGTTGAAAGCGAGGTAGGTCTGGGTGCGAGGCAAGGCGAGTCCGAGACTGACCGAAGGATAGTTTACCACCGGTCGAAGTGCCGGACGAGAGTGATGTGATGAAGAGGGAAGAGATGCTGCGAGAGTGGGTTTAGCTGGTCTTTTCGGAGTGGCAGTGGCTAACTGGACCGTAGCTTTACGAGAAATCTGCAGCAAAAGGAGTGATTGTGCGGGGCGAAACAAAATGTGAGATTACAAAAATCATTGTTGCAACGATGCATTTAGATACACCTGTGCTGCGCGATCGTGTGCTCTGCATATGTCTAGTATACCATTATAGTAACCGCGATCCCAAGTCGCCCTTCTCTTATCGAATCAAATCTCCTGCGTGAATCTAATCCCTTTCCTCCTGCTCTTCCTCCTCCAGGATGATATTCACCGTTGAAGGCGTTCGTGCATCATTCACGCTCTCCTCCTTCTTGACTTCCGTGCTGTCATTCTTCTGGGGTGTCTCGCCAATGACGGGCGAAGGTTGCAGATCGCCGGAAGCGACAAACAATGGCCGATCCTTCTCCCCTTCCGCATCCTTCTCCTTTGGCGGCGCCCTCGAGAAGAAACTCGTGAACGTCCTTGGGGGCGCTGACGGGATTGTCGACTCGGTATCAGAGCTGTATGACGTGGACCGGATGGATGGGGGAGGCGACAGGACTTGGGGGGTAGAGGCGGGCTCGACGGTCGTGGACAGGGCAGGCGACGTCGGGGGCGGTTTCGCAAAAAGGCGGCCCCAGCCTGAAGCTGCCGGTCTCTTGGTCTGGCTCTCGACGACGTCAGTGTCCCGGTCCGAAGGCAGCGGCGGCAACTTCATCTCTGCGTTCGAGTCGTTTCCCCCGGACGCGATAAACTCGCGTAACGCCTTGAGACACGCTTCTGAGGCGATGCGGGCGTCCTCGGCGTCCGATAATTTGGAATGCAGCGCATCGACCTCCGAGCGGAGTTGAGAGACTTCCTTTTCTCTCTCGTCCTCCTTCACCAACGACGAGCCCGAGGACGAGCGTTTCTGGACGAGATCTTCAAAGAACGGGGTCGTAGTGGCCGCCTTGGGCGACGTATTCTGCGGCGAGACGCCGAGTCGGAGTTCCCTCAGCCCGCCAGACTTCGGAGGCGGGTTCAGCGTCGGGATCGGCGACGCGACGGCTGCGCCGCCGCCTACGTTCGTCGAGAGGTCCGAACCTTCGGGCGCAGACTGGGACGAGATCCGTCGGTGTCCCCGGCCCAACATCGATTGCCTCTTGACGACCTTGCTCTCCCTGTCCCGCTCGCGCTCGGCTTCCTTTTCGACGTCTCCAGACTCTGCCGGATTGGACAGACCGAGTCCCACGGCACCAGGTGGTAATGCCGACGTTCGACGCCGGTCCACCTCCTGTTTCTGTAGCTGCATGACCCCGCGACGAGCTTGCTCCACCTGCCCGCGCAGGAGCTCCACATTCTCCTCGGCGACCTCGCGCTTCTTGCTTTCTTCCTTGAGCTGCAGCTCGACGGCGTCTTTGGCTGCCGAGAGAAATGTGTTGGCGTCGCGCAGGGTGGAGACTTCTGTTTCAAGATCGGAAAGCGTCGCGAGGCGTGTCGCTTGGCTTGAAAGGAGGGTCTGAGACGAGGCGAGCGACGCGCGCAGGCCGGTGATGATGTCTTTGAGCGCGTTGGACGGTGTTTCGCTTTCGAGGGCGGAGAAGGAGGGGTTGATGGGAGAGGTGGGATCGATAGGAGAGGTGGGGTCCGAGGCGTCGAGGGGAGAAATAGCTTCATGGGCTGTCTCGAGGGAAAGAGAGGCCATGGTGGGAGGGCGAATGCGGATGTGAATAACGACGAGGGATATGCGCTGCAACTCGTTACAATCAGAGTCGACTCGACCAATAGCGTACCACTCACGATATCAAGGTAAAGTCACTCCTGCATACAAGGAGTATCCAACTACCCTTCGCGGGATGTCGACGGCGGACAAAGGGATCAACAAATGCGGTATACCGCGACTGTGCGAGCGGACAAG
Organism: Tremellales sp. Uapishka_1; assembly: GCA_035521475.1. Lineage (NCBI taxonomy): Eukaryota > Fungi > Basidiomycota > Tremellomycetes > Tremellales > Tremellales sp. Uapishka_1. The sequence goes on along the minus strand of JASZXS010000150.1, from coordinate 4,953 downwards.
GATCCAAGAGTACGGTGTACAGTCTCCTGGTAGCCTAGGCCAGGACGAATATGCTGGAGGTGTAGTGAGGAGTGGTAGTAGTGGGTCAAACAGGTCGGAATGCCAACGCTGAAACTGTAACACGACCGAAACCGAAAGCGTCAACGCGTAAGGTGGCGAGGGTGGCAACGGATGGATTCCGCCATTCCCATTGAATCCTGATTCAATACAATGATGCATATATGGACCCCCAGGCCGATTCGTGCTCGCCATCTCTTCCTTCTATTCTTTATCGTCGGCCAGGGGACGTTGATCGTTCCCTCGCCGTCCTTCTTGGCGCCGCCGCTCCTCCCTTCTTTGACCCAGCCACCGCCTTCGAGAACGCAAAGTCGCTACATTCGTGATACCTCATCAGCAATTTTCTCCAGTGGACCAAGCCGAGATCAAGACGAGGTGGAGAGACTAGGAGGTAGAGCGACTCACGTGTGTATGGTCTTTTCCAAAAACGTCGTCCCCGTCGTCGCCTTGATCGCATCCTCGGCCTCCTTCCTCAGCGCGTACTCGATCAGGGCATATCCCTAAAGCAGAATATGAGCATGCTATGACTGGTGTCCAGCCTGGCCCAGAGCCACGCACCATAACGTATCCACTTCGCCTATTCAGCGCGAGCGACAGGTTCTTGACCTCTCCGAAATCGCCAAACAAGTCCTGCAGGTCTTCTTCCGTCGTTTCCTCGTTCAGGCCTGTCACGATAATGATCCATCCTTCAACAGCTGTGATGACGGGAGGTTGCCATGAGGAGGGAGGTTGGGGAACGACGAGACAGGCGGACGTATTTGAAGAGAGTCAAAGAACGACACACCGATGGAAGACGGATATTCGTTGAGCGCAGATGAGGGACGAGACGAAGAAAATGAACGAAGGGAGATATCTTGTGTCAGCACCTTGTCTTCTTGTTGCCAGCTCTCCGTCACCACTCACACCTAGCGGCCCACGACGAGTCACCGGCCTCCTTGCCATTCATTTCAACGTCGGCCATCTTGTCCAGCGAGAGCGAGGTTTGGTGGATTCGGTGGATACGCTGATGGCGGATGCGACTCTTTCGAAATTTCTGTGAGAGAGTTCGACTAGAAGTTTTGTTCTAAGATGCTCTTGTACGAGGTGGACAGCAGAAGCATTCATGGTATACAACTTGGCGGTGGAGGAGGGACCGGACATATCCCGGAGAATGGATGTGGCAGTCGTCTCCTCCCTACTGATCTCTTCGATCTCTTCCCAGCTCCAATAGAAACTCGTTATATTGTGTGTACAGACAGGAGCTTGAGATGACCGCCTTGTGAAATATAACAAAGGCTTCCTCCACCATACCCCTCACATGATCTTCTGCCCGCTTTTTTCGTCCAGGTCCAATGGCTCGAGCTCGGGCCCTTGGTACAGCCCAGATTCTCGCAGCGCTCTCTTCGAGTCCATGATGGCGTTCTTCTGCGCTCTTGCCTGGAACTCTTTCTTGTTTGCGTCCGAAGCTATCGATCATCAGCTCTCTGCCGGGACCCAAAAGGAAAGGGGAGGCTTACTGAACGGCAACCCTTTCTCGTCAATCAACTTGACGACGTACCCGCCCGCGACGCCCACGATGACCTGTTGCCTCCATCCATCAGCCATAGCCCGCCCTGCAACATGGGAAGAACGTACCTCCTTCGCACGTCCGTGGCTCGGTTTCTGGCCCTTGTTAATTTCGTGTCGCTCGAACGCTTTGAATGCCTCGTACGCCGCCGCAGCGCCCACGACCTCGGCGGTGAAATGCGCCTTCTTCTCGATGGGAGTCGTCTGGTCGACAGCGAGAAACTCGGCTCGCTGTCGCGCAAGCGGGGACGAATGGAAATGCTTGGTGATGTCGTTTCGGAGTTCTGCGGTGTTGTCAGTGCGGAGCGGAGCGCTCTACTCACTGTCGAACATGGTGAAGGATCAGTAGCCAGCAGGAAAAGAGGGTCAGCTGTTGCTATATACGTGTCCCAGCGCACCCTTTCGTCATTGCTGTATGTATGACGTCGATGTCCCATGCCTTTCTCCCAACAATGACTGCTGATCGTTCCTTGTCCGCCTCCCGTTCCTCGACACCGCCTTGTTTTTGTCTGAAACGCGCTGCATCTGCCTTTATCAGTTACCTTTTGACTTGGGCTTCTATTCATGGTCTGAGATGCTTCATCGTTTGCTTTTGCTCACATTCCATATCCATTTTGTGTACGTGGATAATACTCGAGTACAGGACGAGTGAGACTAAGACAAATTGGGCCCGCTCGTTCTCCCTTTCCATCGATGGATCCGTCTCTCCTCCCCCTTTCCAGGGGTTTCCCCCACTCCTTCCTCATCGTCCTCGACATCATGTCCTTTTCCTGATCAACTATGCCTCTTCTGCCTCAACGTGAACCGAAACCTCGGTGGTGACGCTAATGTTGGCTACCTCCTTTGCCAGCATGTCCCCCAAGGTCAATGTTCCAGCGGGAAGATTCGGCGGCGGAGGAATGATGAATGCCGCGACGTCTCTTGGGGTCGAGGGACGTCTGGTGATGGACGGGGCGAAGAGTGGCGAGAATGGAGAGGGAGGCAGGGCAGGGACTGACGTTTCTTGGATAAAGTTGTAGATGATTGGATTGACACTAAGACTCGCATCAATAGTGATTTGGCGCGACAGAGATGGCTCACATGTTGGGCGACGTGAGAGTCATCCAGTGAGGGACATTGGGAATCTCCTCGACGACCGCTCGGGGCCGCTCGCCGAGCGATGCGTACTGCCGGTCGTTGATCCAAGAGCCAAGGATCCTGTTGTCCTCCAAATGGCAAAACTCGTCCGCGGTACCCTGGGTACCATTAGCGAGCACAGCAGGTCCTGTCAACGGACGTACTTGGAGTATCAGTACGGGACATGAGATACTTTCGACGTCCTCTCGTGTCCAAGGGACCCTCTTCATCATGGGATTAAGAATCCAGTACGCCGTCTCCTTGATCTTTCGTTTGCGTCGTTCCTCCCGTCAGCTTATCTTCCTCCTCGGGACCAGCACCACCCACGGTGTCCTTCTTGAACCTTTGTCGTGCCAGTCCCATATACTCGGCCCGGAGCTCCCTGATCGCATCATTCGAAAAGGCCGACACGCCAAAGCTGAAAGTCGCCAGCGTTAAGCGGTCAAGATCCTCCTCGTCCTCGTGAGTGACTGCCTCGATCAGTGTCTGTGCACGATCAGCGCCTCGGATGGTAGTCAAGACCTAGGACCCACGTCATGAAGCTCTTTATACGCCAGCTCGATATCCGCAACCTCCTCCCGCGGGGGCAGACTGACCAGCGTGAGGGATTTGACCCGTGCCGCATGTCTGGAGGTGTATTTAAGTGCGGCCACCGAGCCCGTCGAGCAGCCAACCAGGTGAAAGTCGAACACTCCTAGTCTCTCCTACGTACTGGTCAGTACAGCTCGCAGACCAGAAAGTAAAGCAAAGGTGGACTCACGACCACCGCGTGGACATCCTCTGCGCACGCCCAGAAATCAAAGGGCCTCTCATTCGACCGACACTCGCTTGCACCGTGTCCCCTCAGGTCGATGCAGACCAGATTGTAGTTCTCATGGAATAGAGGATCGTCGCATTGTGGATAGCTTTGTATGGCGTGAGAAGTCCGTAGAGTAACGCTTGGACGCTAGACTCACAAGAAGAACCCGTCGACCCAGATGGGGTGGAGCAGCAGGATGGTGGGAAAGTTAACGTTGATGGCGTCGGCTGTCCTGTTCCCGGGTGCAGAGATCCGCACATACAGTGAGACATCTCTTGTGGGGAGGTCGATCAGTCTGCCCATTGTGAATGGAATGGAGTGCAGAAGGTTTTGGGCGTCTTGTTGAGAGGCTTGGTGATGGCCATTCCACTAGGTCCAAACGCTCTTCGCCCTGGCGGAAACGGGGTTGTACCTTTGGTCGTCGGGGAGCCCCTATGCAGGTCTCGAGGGTCATGTCGGGCTAGGGGGAGTGGGTGAGATGGCTCAGATCCCGTTCGGTCCACCTGGTGGAGTGATGCTTTAGACAATAAGACTCTGGTCGGACTAATTGCCCGACCCTGGAAGGCTAATGCCCATTAGGAGAGCTTAATGCTCCTATGCTCCGCCGTGGCGTAAAGAAACGTAATGCATGGCATCGGGTGCGATGAATCCCAGTTCAAGCATAACAGGTCGGGAATGGTACCGCGAAGGGTTTAAAGACGATCCACACGACGATCATTCGCACTGGATCACATCGCCGTGCGGTCTCACGAGTGCCCTGGGTCTGCCAAGGTCCGAACCACGAGTCGTGTGGGCTGCTCCCCATGGTCCGGCGCATGCATCCACCAGTGGTCACCTCCCAAGAAGCACGACGATGCGGTGCATAGGTTTCCACCGTCAACCCCCGATGGCTCGCTCTTGACCTACTGGCCTTCTCCCCAACGCGACTGCTTTCGCAGCATCTCGCACTCCTTTCCCGACAGTGCGCTGTCCCCGGCCGTGTCTATCGACCGTTCGCGGGCTGATCGATGCAAACAAGTCGCAAGTCGACAACATTCCGCGGAGACATCGGTAACTGGTCTCACTTTGGCTGGACCGGCTGGTTCCACCCGCGCACTCTACTCGATCTCCATCGCTTTCCTCTTTCGTCTTGCTTTTCCTATCCTATATCTGCCGCGATACATCGCAGAAGTAGTCTGTCTTCAGACTTCCACTAGCTCTGTCATTGCCTCGACATTGTTCTTCTTGGATCTTGTCTAGGCGAGAGCAGTCTTATATAGTCGCATCGATTCGTCCTGCGGCCGACAACCACCACTTCTAAATCCAACCAACCCACACTCACCCCACCCCCCGCTTACGTCCTGCGGCCGACTTCGCCCATCTCCTGATCCGAACCAGCCCTTCCTCCTGCTGTCTCCGCTCTCGTCCCTGTTCCACCCGTCGCCCATCCTTGGACC
>JASZXS010000149.1:0-34808 GCA_035521475.1 Tremellales sp. Uapishka_1 | reverse complement strand
GGGATAGGTTTGGCAGATGGTGTTGCGATGTAGTGGGCGTTCTGTATCTGCCTCACGTTTCAGTCCAAGTTGACGCTGTAGAAGCTCTACGAAGGTACGTACTATGTACCACTCAATATGGCGCCGCGTCGCCTCGTATGCAGCCCAAGATCTGGACAACTTTTGGGTGAGATGGGAGGGTACCCGAGAGGGTTTGTACTGGCTTATAACAGATGAGCGACATGAGTGACCCCATCTCAGCCGGACCTACATTGCTTTTGCGTCGGTCTGATAATGTAAGATCCTCGTGACATTGTTCATTGCGTCCTGCTTTGACATCAGCGCCCATCCGCATCCCACTTCCATCCGTCTCACCTTGTACTGTTTCTCCAATACGTCGATCTGACCCACCAACCATTCAGCTCCTTTCGACCCCCGTTTCTTGCCATCCTTCTTGTCGTTCGGCGAACTGTCGCCCTTGAACCGCTTGACGGTAGGTGATTCCGCCGGCGAGGGATAACTGAGCGGCGAAGATTTCGCCTGCGGACGCGAGAGCGAATCGGTGCGGGGTCGCTTCATCGATGCGGTTGGTACGGGCGTGCGCTTGACAGACATGACTGAAGAGTGTCGCGAGGTGAGGTCAAGATAAACATGGCATGATCTGCCAGGGCGTGCAACACAGATAGACAGAAAGCACAACAGTCTGCCATCGCAAGACGAATGAGCGAGGCAGTGTGGCGAAGAAAGCGGTGATGTGGAAGATATAATGGACCTGGACTATGCGCAAAGCAAGGGTAGACTCTTCAGCGTACGGTGGCAGTCTCGTCGTGGCGTAGCACGATATTTACAGAGACGCAGGGACAGACAATACTGACCGTTAGTGAAAACAAACGGCAGCTCTCACAACTGGCGAAGAAACTATTACAAATTTCTCTGACTTGAATGCCCGGAATGTGACCGCTGCCCCCGTGCAGCTTCGCATTGGCTACTCGCATGATCCACTCTATTGCATCCATGGGACCCAGGCCGATCGCAAAATGGATGTTTCCAGGTCCAAAAGTGCGTGACTCAAGAAAGGCGAACGACAGAAATCAATCAGCAAGGAGACTTTCTCGTACCGAGCTTCCACAACTTGCTTGATGAACTCCCTTCAACTCTCGGTATAGCCCGGACTTTACAGCATGCCATGGACATCGTACTTTATGGCCCCGTGTATAACCATGTTTCGTGATAATGATTCAGAAGCTACTCTTGAGAGGACATTCAACCTGTTGAGATCGTAAGGTATATCTGCCAACTCCCTGCCCAGGATTGCAGCGTGCTATAGTCTGTGGATTCGCCTACTTATATCTTAGCATGACGCGAAGAGAAAGCTAGACAAGCACCATTCTGTTTAGCGGTACAGCACGCCGGCGGACGACCGACGTCCGATCCCATGAGAGGGTTTGATCAGAGAAAGGAAAGAGTTATTGTCTCGCTTATACCGCTTTGAAAGCTCTCACGGGATTACGCCACCGTCCGTATGGACCGATGCTCGGACGTATCTATCTACGTGATGTCCTAACTCACCCCTGTTGCACCTGGCTTTCCTCGGCCCGCATGATCCTTCTTATGAGCCTCGCCATACCCTCCCCACACTTCATGGGTCGGGCGCCATGGTGTGGAACCGATCGATGGATTTACAATATATCGTGGTGTCCACACGGCCTCCGCATTGCTCCACGCTGGCTGCCGTAGGCTACGAAGGAGGTACTTTTTGAAATGGGTTCGGGACCGATGCATGGGAACGACTCCGAAAGGGCCCAGCACCTCCCTCAACGACCCCACAGGCCGGACGTTCGCTGACTCAGCGGCGCCCTTCCGTGGCTGAATTTCGAATGCATGACCGTCGGCGTATACGGCAATGTTTGTCATAACCCGTGGCGTTAGCCCCAATAGCTCGCAGCCAAGCTTTTTCCGCATCATACGCCCGAGCGGGGTGACCCAAAACACGGATTCTTACTCCAAATGGAAGAGTGGAGGTCAGTGGTCACTAACTCGACCTCATCGCGCCGGATCCGACGGCCCTGGCTCAGCGGTCATAGCAAGGTTAAATAATCATCCGAATATTGATAAGTCGTAAACTCCGGCGCCCATTGGAGACTTGGAGAGCAAACACCCCCGCCCCGAGGTCTTTTTCCTCTCACGACAGCTTCCACTGGAATAATCTCAGCGCAAGCGCTCACAGGTCTCTCTCGCGCAATCACCATGTCGTTGCCCACTGGTGCAGCTGGACTAAGTCTGGGCGCTCCTCTCGCAACGGCCGCAGGCCCAGTGACCGCCGCTCCCCAAACGAATGAAACTTCCCCACTCTCGATCGACCAAGACACCCCATCTTCGAGCAATACTTTAAACGAAAAGGACGGCTCGGATAGCGGAAAGGAAACCGCTCATGGCAATGCAGCGACCATTGGGGCAAAAAGATCCGCCCATTCGTCCATGGACCATGTCGCGGACTTCAGTGAAGGCCCTCAGCATGTTTCTGTGAGAAGAGGAAAGGAGGACTTTGCGGCCCTGGAGCGGAAATACTCCAATCTCTCGCAACGAAGCGGAGAACTTGGCCGAGTTCGCACTAGACGCAGCGTCAGATCAAACTCGATTCTCGGACCGAAGACTGAAAAGGTCGTCACGACGGCCACGGAAGGGGATCTCGAAGCGCAAGGTCAAGAGGACGACTTCAATCTCGCCGAGGTCCTTCAGTCCGGGAGGAACCAGCGAGATGAAGCGGGCATCAAACACAAGAAAGTCGGTGTTGTTTGGGAAAATCTCGAGGTCGTTGGTGCCGGCGGCATGAAGATCGAGATCAGGCGAGTTTGGTTTTCTGGGCTCTGAAGCATTCTTACACTCAGCTGCAGGAATTTTTCATCGGCCATCATCGAGCAGGTGAGCTTCTTGCTGTTGTCACTTGCTCATACCCTTGCAGTTCATGATGCCCGTCCTGAGCGTTCTCGGTCTGGTCGGCTTCAAGCCATTTGCACCCAAACCCAAAACCATCCTGTTCCCCAACTCGGGTGTCCTCAAGCCCGGAGAAATGTGTCTCGTCCTCGGTCGACCTGGATCTGGATGTTCCACCTTCCTCAAGGCCATTGCCAACCAGCGAGACAGTTACCTTGCCGTCAACGGCGACGTCTCGTATGCGGGTATCAACGCCAAGACCATGCACAAGATGTACTCAGGGTAAGTACGCTCGCACCTCTTCATGATCTATCCTGACGCGCTCACAGCGAGGTTCTTTATAATCAAGAAGACGATGACCATCTCCCCACCCTAACCGTTGCTCAAACTATCCGATTTGCGCTTCAAACAAAGACGCCTGGGAAATGGATCCCAGGCGTGTCGCATGCTGAATTCAGAGAAGACGTCCTCAATCTGTTGCTCTCGATGCTCAACATCAAGCATACCGCCAACACCGTCGTAAGTTCTGTCCTTCGTTCATGGAAACCATATTGACCTATTCAGGTCGGTAATGCCTTCATTCGAGGTGTTTCCGGAGGCGAAAGGAAGCGAGTTTCGATCGCCGAGCAATTCTGTTCTGCACCAGCTCTCTGCGCGTGGGACAACGTGAGTTTTCTAACCACCTTCTTTTCATCGCTGATATCCTCTCAGTCCACCCGAGGATTGGACGCCTCGACCGCTCTGGATTACGCCAAATCTCTGCGACTTCTCACCGATATTGCCAACAACACTACCCTGACCTCGCTCTACCAGGCAGGAGAAGGCATCTATGATCAATGCGACAAAGTCTGCGTGCTCAATGAAGGCCGAGTGGTCTACTTTGGTCCTGCTAAAGATGCCAGACCGTACATGATTGGTCTCGGATACAAGGATCTTCCACGTCAAACTTCGGCCGATTACCTGACTGGCTGCACGGATGTCAACGAACGGCAATTCGCCGAGGGCAAGGACGAGAAATCTGTTCCATCGACACCCGAAGAAATGGAAAAGGCTTATCATGAGAGTGACATCTACCTCAACATGATGCGAGAAAAAGACGCATACAAGCTCGAAATGGAAAAGGAAAGTGCAGTGCAGGTTGAATTCCAAGAGGCCGTCCGAGATCAAAAGCGAAAGGGAGTGGGCCACAAGTCTCCCTATACGGTCTCCTTCTTCACCCAAGTCTGGTACTTGATGATCCGACAACTGCAGTTGAAATCTCAAGACCGGTTCGGTATCTACACGGGTTATGCTACATCTGTACGTCATCGCCGAGGGTCTCCGCTGATGACTAGACCATCATCTCTCTCATTACGGGAAGTGTGTTCTACCAGCTACCGGTCTCTGCTTCCGGCGCCTTCACCAGAGGCGGTCTTCTCTTCATCGGTCTTCTTTTCCAGTCGCTCACTTCGTTCTCTGAATTGCCGTCTCAGATGATGCAAGTCGATCTTTCTGCTTCACTGAAAGGTAGCTGACCGTTCGCAGGGGTCGACCGATTATGTTCAAGCAAGTTGGCTACCGAATGTACCGTCCCGGAGCCCTGGTACGTACTCTGTCACCGCAGGAAATTTCCCAACTGACTTGTCTGCAGGCCATCGCTCAAACCATCGCAGACATTCCATTCACCTCGTCCAACATTTTCATTTTCTCGTGCGTCTCCTTGCCGTTACGCGGTGGCCCCGACTGACGTGGCACAGCCTGATCTTGTACTTCATGGGTGGTCTACACTATTCCGGAGGCGCATTCTTCATCTACGTCTTGATGGTGTTCACCACTTACATGGTAATGAGCGCATTCTTCAGGTATGATCTTCTCGTCAGCGCGAAAGGCCGAGCTGACCCCTACGTAGATGTCTCGGTGTTGCCACAAAGTCCTACGACGTTGCTGCGAGACTTGCGTCGCTTCTCATCAGTACCATGGTACGTCTAGTCCATCGCCCAAGCAGGATGTGCGCTCATCCATACATAATAGGTGATCTATGCTGGGTGAGCTAGCTGATGCGGCGTGCTATCGGTGCCTTTACTAATCATAGTATTCAGATACATGATTCCCGTCTTCGCCATGAAGAGATGGTTGGTAAGTGTACATTTCATACGAGAAAGTTCTGCACTCATCATTCTTTCTAGTTCTGGCTTTTCTGTAAGCCCTTGACTCGCTCTCCGAGCACCGTCCACTAACCTGTTCTGAAATAGATCTTAATCCTTTGAGGTGAGTCAACAGCGAATCTGCGCAGATGAGGTTTAGCTAAACTCGTGCCTTAGTTACGGATACGAAGCCATTTTCGCCAACGAGTTTAGTCGACTCAACGTGAGCAACTCGCTACATTGCTCTGTGTCGTTGCTGACATTGCACTCAGCTTGTTTGTGACTCTAATTACATCATTCCAAGAAATATCGATGGCATCACGAAGTACCCGTGGGTCCACAAATCCTGGCCATGCGTGATATACTGACGCTGTTTAAGGACCGATGTTGGACCCAACCAACTGTGTTCAATTTCCGGAAGTGTCCCCGGCCAGAACACGGTCTCCGGCACGCTGTACATGCAAACAGGATTCGAGTACCACAAGGACCATATCTGGCGAAACGTGCGTCCCCTCACTCCTGGGTGCTATCTAGTATCACTGACGATCTCGACATAGTTTGGTATCCTGATCGGCTTCTTCATCTTCTTCCTGATCTTGCAGGTCCTTTTCGTGAGTCATACAGGCTTGTAGCCACCGAATCATTCACTGACTTCCATCTATCAGATGGAATATCTCCAACAAGGAGTACGTCTCGCCTCGGAGCTCGAGTGCTTTGCTGATCCTCTTTAGGCAAACGCGTTGTCCGTTGTAGTCTTCCACAAGCAGAACAAGGACCTAAAAGAGCGAAACAAACGACTCAAGGACCGTCAGGAGGCATTCCGACGAGGCGAACTGGATCAAGATCTGTCCGGCCTCAAACAGGCTGAGCAGCCTTTCACTTGGGTGAGAGATGAGCCTCTACTTCTTGTCCGCCACTAATCCCATGTAGGCTGGACTTACCTATACTGTTCCTGTTCCAGGCGGTCAGCGACAGCTCTTGAACGACATCTATGGTTACGTAAAGCCTGGTAGTTTGACAGCTTTGATGGGAGCATCCGGTGCTGGAAAAGTACGTCGACGATCTGCAACCCACGCTGACCATGCCAGACCACCCTTCTCGATGTCCTCGCAGCTCGAAAGAATGTCGGGGTCATCGGTGGAGAGATCCGAATGGACGGCCGACCTATCGACTTGTCCTTTGCCCGAGGCTGTGCCTACGCTGAACAGCAAGATGTGCACGAGTGGACCACCACTGTTCGAGAGGCGCTTCAGTATTCTGCCTACTTGCGACAACCCCAAGAAGTGAGTGACAATATGAAGAGAGTTCATCATGACACTAACGAGACGCTTTGTAGGTTTCAAAGGAGGAGAAAGACGCGTACTGTGAAGACATCATCGAGCTGCTCGAATTGCAGGACCTAGCGGATGGAATGATTGGTTTCCCGTAAGTCTTGAAACAACAGCTGGTTCACTTGCTGATCACCAAGCAGTGGTTACGGTCTATCCGTCGAAGGTGTGTATCTATCTACAAGCGTTGCTCCGGCGAGCTGATATAGGTACCTAGCGCGAAAGCGAGTTACTATCGGTGTTGAGCTTGCCGCTAAGCCGGATCTGCTACTCTTCCTCGATGAGCCTACCTCGTACGTCCACAAAAATGTACTCATGGGGGGCTATCTGACCTTCCACTTCAGAGGTCTCGACGGTCAGAGTGCCTACAATATTGTGCGATTCTTGAGGAAATTGAGTAGAGGTGAGTGTTTCCTGCTGTGGAATTCTTGGAGACTAATACCACCGTCTCAGCGGGACAGAAGATCCTCTGTACCATCCATCAGCCCAATGCCTTGCTTTTCCAATCTTTCGACAGTGAGTTGTCTGAATTACAAGAAGGCGATGGCTGAAGCAGCTTGATAGGGCTACTCCTTCTTCAGCGAGGAGGAGAATGCGTATATTTTGGAGACATCGGCCCTGGTAGGTTTGGTATGGCGTGTTTACTGGCCCTACTGACGCTTCCTGTAGACTCTGCTGTGCTTATCGACTATCTGGAACGAAACGGAGCCGACGTACCTCACGATGTCAACCCAGCGGAGTTCATGGTACGCAGGCTCTACTGAGTTTCGAGTCCTGATTGACCTTTTTTCAGCTTGAGGCGATCGGAGCGGGCAGTCGAAAGCGGATTGGAGGTGACTGGGGAGAGAAATGGAGAAACTCGCCGGAACTCGCCGTCATCAAGACAGAAATCGAGACCTTGAACTCTACCGCGCTTTCAAAACCCGCAGAAGAGAACCCAGCCATCAAGCGAGAATATGCCACCTCGTTCCTCTTCCAATTTAGAACAATCCTGAGGCGAAGTGAGTCCTGGTAGTGAAATTTTGCTACGTCGGCTTCTTGGCTGACTTTCGGTAGCCAACTCTGCCTTGTGGAGAAACGCCGACTACCAGTGGACTCGATTGTTTGCGCATATTGCCATTGCCATGGTTGTCCTCTTGACTTTCTTACAGCTGGAGAACTCTCTTAGCGCGCTGCAGTACCGAGTTTTCGCTATATTCTTTGTGAGCACGAAGCTTTGAGGGTTTGATCCCGCTAACAAAGGACGGTAGGCGACCGTCATGCCTGCGCTAGTGTTGGCTCAGATCGAACCCCAGTACATTATGTCGAGGGGCACCTTCAACGTGCGTGGCGCCTGTGATTACCAAATAGTCAAGCTGATGATCAGCAGCGAGAGGCCAGTTCCAAAATGTACTCGAGTACGGTCTTCGCCCTCTCGCAACTTATCGCGGAAATGCGCAAGTCATCCTTCGTCTCGATTCTCAAAGTACGATGCTGATGGATATTACAGCGTATTCTGTGCTTTGCGCGACTGCCTATTTCGTGCTCTTGTACTACGGAGTTGGATTTCAAGGCGCATCCGACCGAGCCGTCTACTTCTGGCTTATGATCTTGGTGACCGAAGTGAGCACCCAACAAGCGGGCTGTGTCTCCTCTAACTTGTTTCCAGATCTACTCCGTCACCCTTGGTCAGGCCGTTGCTGCTTTGTCACCATCAATTGTTATTGCTGCACTTTTGTAAGTGATTTGAAAGCAAAAAGTTGAAACGGACTGATGGCATCGCAGTAATCCTTTCTTGTTAATTCTCTTCTCGGTCAGTATATACAGAAGCCCCTCTTACGCTTGCCTGACGCCGCTGTAGATTTTCTGCGGTGTTACGATTCCCGCGCCTAACTTGATCTACTTCTGGAGAGTCTGGATGTATCAATTGGTGAGCTTTCCTGCGAGTCTCCACAACTACCTTCTAACCTCACTCTGCAGGATCCTTTCACTCGACTGATCAGTGGATTGATCGTGAATGAAATGCAAGGGTTGGAGGTCGTCTGTCAAGAGAGCGAGTTTTCAGTTTTCAGCAGTCCGGCCGGTCAGACTTGCTCCGAATGGGCTGGAGATTTTGCCACCGCGGTAGGCGGCTATATCAACAATCCGGACGCGACTGCGGGTTGTCAGTTCTGTCAATATCGAGAAGGCCAAGCGTTCTTCGCCGGTTTGGCTATCGAGTTCTCCAACAGATGGAGAGATTGGGGAATCTTTGTAAGTCGTTGATAGGGATCGGGAAGCAGGCGTTGACAGAGTCTAGGTCGCGTTTGTGGTCTTCAACATCATCGTCCTCCTCATCTGCAGTCGATTCTTGGTGAGTGTGGTGCATGATGTCCTGATGCGTTTGGACTAATCGAACGCGCACACAGAAATGGCAAAAACGATAAACAACCTTGTTGCTTATCTCTATTATAGACCCTAAACTAAAGTGTTAAATACGTTGCGTATCGGTTTGTTATAGGATGCTGGAGTCTTCCGCTGTCATTGCCTTCAATACTTGGATACGTCAGACACCCCAATGCTGAAATGTAACAGATGCTTGTGCTAATGTGGTGGGGATGCATCTAATATACGTCTAAAAATGTAGGTCATCTAGTCGACCGATCTTCCGCCTTGATGTATTGAAGACGGTCGACTACAGCGGTTCCATGCTTATGCTGTTTCGTTCTGAAGGAGCTCTGCTTTGGTCTTCGGCGTGGACAGACTTGGAAAGGTGTTTCTCGTGCGACTTGAGCTGAGAAACGAATGAGTGATGAACCAGAATGCACAAGATGGACTCACTTGAGCCTTCTCCTGAGACTGCTTGAACCGACCCGATCTCCAGGCAGGGGTCTTGCTGATGTACATGGCATCGATCTCCTCGATAGACATTCCTTTGGTTTCGGGAACACACATGAAGACGAAGATGAATCTGAAGACCGGTCAGCACGCACAGGGGAGTGGCAGCTGATCGAATCACTTACGAGAGCAAAAGACATCCAGCCCAAACAAAAGTGATGGATGTCCCGATCTTGGCTTGGATTTGAGGGGCGGCGAAGGCAATGATGAGGTTAAAAAGCCAGTTGGCGCCGGTACCGAGGGTGACGCAGATACTACTCAACCGGATGGGGAAAGTCTCTCCGCAGACCTGTGGCTAGTCAGCTTGGTCCTCCATACAAGCTGATGTGACATACAACCCAGGCCACCGGTCCGAAGGACGAGGCAAAGGCAGCGATAAAGACACAGGTAAAAGCGATCAAGGCGTCTCCAGCAGCAGGTCCAGAGTGCGTCAGGGAGACGGCACCAACAATGAGTTGTGACGAGAACATGGTGATGGTTCCGATCAAGAGCACCGGACGTCTTCCGAATCGGTCCACAAAGTAGATACCGGGGAAGGACATGGCGAGATTGACGGTGGCGAGGATGATCTGGAAAACATCTATGGTTTCCAATCAGCAATGAACAACCCTCCGATGGATGGTAAGCTTACAGCTGTCGTCGAGACCGGCAGCTTGGGCGAACTGGACTCCGTAGCTGTGTATGGAGTTTAGCTCAGCCCATTGAAGACGAGACGTGGCAACATACGAAAAGAAGAAGTTGATACCGGTGATTTGTTGACCGATCTGCACACAGACACCGATCATGACTCGCCACAAGATTCGATCCTTGGTGCTGAAAATCTCTTTGTAAGACACATCTCCCTTGAGCTTATCTTCCTCGGCGTGATGAGCGACTTCGTCCATTTCGACCTGAAACCAGTCAGCGATCATCATTGCTATATAACGCCAGTCTCACATCAAGCTCTGGGTCATCGATGGCAAGTCCTCGCATGTTGGCTAGAGCCTTTCGGCACTCCTCCCATTTGCCTTGCTTGGCGTAGAATCGAGGAGACTCGGGGCACAGGACGAAGCCGACCAAAAGGAGGGCCGCCCAGAGCATTTGCAGTCCGGTAGTTAATCTCCAACTGCGCCAATTCAGAACCATCATTAATCTCTGACCAGCGCGATTTGAGTGCGTGAGCGTACCTAACGTTTCCTGGCTTGTAGGCCATTCCATAGTTGCAGACAGACACTCCGAAGATACCAAGAGTGACGCAAAGCTGGAAGGATCCTGTGACTTGGTAAGCGGGCGAGGAGGACCAACACAAGGAGGAAGGGAAAACTGACCGGTAACAAGACCTCGGAATTTGGCTGGCGACACTTCGGCTTGGAACACGGGAACCAGACCGGACGTGACTCCGATACCGAGTCCGGTAAGCAGTCGTGCGACGCAGATTTGAGCGTATTGGGTAAAAGCAGAAGTCTGTTGCGGTTGTCAAAAACCAACCAGCCAGTGCAGATAACAGATGAAAGACCTACTTCGATCGCAGCCCCGGCCATGTAAACGGCGATAAATACGATACAGGTCATTCGCAGACCGATCTAGGCAGGGTCAACGATCGTCTCGCCATGGAGTTCACGTCACGACTCACTCGATCCGAGACGTATCCAGATCCAACGGCACCGATGACTGCACCGACGGAAAGCAGACCAGTAATGGCCGATTCTCGAGTCGTAGAGATAGTACAGGTTCCCGCGGCATCACATGTTCCAAAATTCTTCTGGTATTGGGGCATGTTGAACTAATTTCGTATGAGCCAGCTGCTCAATAACCCATACATATGGATTCTACACACCAGACCACCGGTCTCGGAGTTGGACCATCCAAAGATGACGCCTGCCAGACTTTGGAAGAGACATAGTAAAAGGGCTGGGGTGAGTTGTTAGCGATATCGCGATCGAGCCGAGTCCCAAACATACCTTTGTGATTATCTCGCGCCATGTCGTTGAAGCGATTTTCCGTTCTGGTGGCAACCGATCCGGGTGGACTTTGTAGACGATCTGATGATGTTGTGGAGGCAAAGACTTATACGAGGGCAGTCGGGAAGGAGAGCTTCGGGGACAACGGCGCTCCGTGGGACTATTATGTATTTGCCTCCAGGTGCAGCCAGAAGTTTTGCATCCTGGTTGTAATTTTACCCTGCGGCAGTTGAGGCCGCAAACACAAGCGACTATGCTTTCGGCTTCAACTCTAAGCTGCGGAAGCCAAAAGCCGCGGCCATAATTGCCGAACATAGGAGACCAGGGAGAGTACGCCATCCCACGGTATGTCCTGCCCTGGCTTTCGCATCGTGCCGCGGAGATTTTGCAGCTCAATTGGCGCTCTCAAAATCCTTTGAGACTGGGTGCTCCGGGGCCCTCTACTCATGCAAGTACGGGTCGCGAACGGCTGCGGACGTGTGCACCCGAATGGGTATGAAGAAGGCGAGAACGAAAACACAGAAAAGGCCTCTTCGGACTTCGGAGGCGAATCTCGGATCGGTACTTGAGGGGGACCTCGGCAAGCCTCTGATATCTTATCACGTAAGCTTCCTCGCACAAACCCATTGGGACGTCGGGGCGGACAGGGCCGCGCCTCTCCCTTTCTCCACTAAACCCCGGTCTTCTGTCTGGTAGATTTTCCTCTCCCAAGACAAGGGGTATATGTCAACTGGCAAAATGTAATCTACACACGGTTAAGAAGAACGTAGTGCTGCTAGCGGCAAAAAGCTATACTCTGAGGAAGTCGTTACGTCGTTGCAGTACACTCGACGTTCGAGCCAACGCAAGTGCAGATCGATACTGAATACTGAATTTTTCTTTTTCTACCTCGATAGCTTTCTAAGCGGAGATGTTGAGAAAAGGCGACAGATCGAAGGCTCATGCGTGGCCACCTCATTAGCAGGCCATACAAGGCGTGATCAACATCATCACCTACCAGGAAATCTGGCGCAAAAAGCCACTTGCAGTATATTGCGCGCCTAACTTTTCGACAATGACGTTGCTGCAAAGCTCTATTATGACATTCTCCGACTGCAGCTTCGTCCACATATAGAGAAGAAGATCAACTCACCCGATTCCTATCTGCCTTTCCACGGGCAATGACGTCCCCGACTACGCCCTATCAGGCCCCTATACGCCGCAGAACGCCTGCTTCGCCTTATGAAGACATCTCCACCCTCACTCTCCCGGAAATCCGCTCCCGTCTCGAACGCAACAGTCGAGTCCTCAATACGGGTATCTTCTCCATGTCTCCTCCTTCCACTTCCCCCATTGCATCTGGATCCACCATCGACCCAATTCGCGAAAAACTCCTCTCGGCGCGGAAACAGCTGCAAGAGCGCGAACAGGAACTGCTGGCGAGCCAATCGGGCAATGTCGGTCTTGGGGAGAATGAAGGGGTGCGTGAAGGTGGTGGGAATGGTAGGAGCGGCAAGGCGAGGGCGTTGGAGGTTATTCAGCAGGGTGAAGCCGGGATTGGGAAGAACAATCTCATACTGTAAGTGTCTCTTGTATTGACAAGGTCGGACCTGTGAACTGATTTACCGGATCTGTAGAGGTGTCGCTCAGAGTATGGCGCTCGGGGAGAGAGACTACAACAATCAAACAATATCCTCATTGAGCTCGATGTCGATCCATCAGCCGCAATTTGCGTCGAAAGACAAATCGAAACCACCACCGCAATTGCAACCAGACGACGAGAATGCTCAAGCGCAACGATTAGCGAGGATGAATGCTTTCATGAGCCATAGAGACGACGAGGGCGACGACGACATGTTCGAGGAAGACGAGCATACGCGGAGCGGGGAGGACTACCGGCATTATGACGCGAGTGAGATTCCCGTGGATGTGGGGAAGGATGATACCTTGGGAGAGATCGACGAAGATGATGCGGATCTCAACGGCGAGGGAAGGTTGGAGATATGGGCTGAGGGAAACGAAGATTATGAGCAGGGTGCGGGGAGCGGGATGGATGCTGGGCCAGTGTGAGGGAAGGGGGAGTACGCGGGATGGTCAAATGGATAGAAGAGGAGAACAAGACATTTGGGGAAGGGGTACGAGGGAAGGCTGAGGGTATTTGAGAGAAGCAACAGAGAAATTGTATCTTGCATATAGCATTGTATTTGGTGAAACATAGCAGATACTCTTATCGTTCCGACTACATGTCATTCACGCCGATCGGCGGACAGGCAGCCCAGAAGCGATAATCGAGACTCGAGTAGTTGATGTGCACCCTCTAATCTGAGGACGCCGGACCTACCCCAAGCAGCTGTGACGGCGGTGGGAACGCTGCTGCTTATATGAAATCGACAGCTGCCAATGGGTACCATGCGCACCATGTGGAAAGCCAAGGATAGTTCAGACCAGCCGAGTGAAATTCCGACCGACAACAACCCAAATGAAGCTGTATAGCGGGAGAGCTTGCGTTATGGAGTTTCTCAGCGACCACATCTACGAGCATCCCAAGAAGAGAAAAATTCGGTCACGTGAGGGGTATAACCACATGCATATCATCAAGTCATCTCAGTTCCACCTCATGGCGCCGGCGAGATCTGGTCAGATAGCGTTAATCCCCTCGAGCTGGTCAAACTTGTTCGATAAACATACCAAGATCACACCGTCTCCTCGGACGAACAGCATCTCGACATTCCTTCTCTCCACCTGTACGACGGGCACTCATCAGTGACCTCACCAACGGTGTTCTCGCCGCTAACTTGCGCGTGCTGGGGATGGGATACCATCTTCGGACACATCGACGATATGTATCGACTCCTCCACTTGAGAAAGAACCAGATTCATGTGGGCGTCGTATGCCTAGCCCAGCGATCAGCTCCATGTCTGGTTCCTAATGGGAATGAACGTACATGGAGGACTCCTGCTAGTGTGCGGTCCCCTCGCAGTTTAATGAAGACTCTCCTGTCGAGATAGTGAGCTTTGCCTCCACGCTAAGCATGCTTGAAACGATCACATACTCTCCTAGCGAGAGCTTGACGAGGTCCAGGGGCTCGGCGATGGTGGCATTGGCTGCTTCGTCCATGTTGTCGTGTCGGTGTGGAAGATGATGAGAGAGGTGTCAAGCAATAAGGAGAGCAAGCAAGGTGATAGCGGAAGCAGAATTACATAATGGAATTGACTCAACAAGTCAGGACGGAAAGTCATTCACCTCGTCTCATATCTGTCGCACAGAATCATTATTCGCCTGTCCTTCTCGCACTGTTCCGAAGCATACACAAGCGATGGGCCGGACCCCACCCGACCAAGATGAGAATCGCATGATTGCCATCGTGACTGGAGCCAACAGGTACGCTTTTCACGCTCAAGCTTCCCTTGGCCAGCAACTTAGTCGCGCAGTGGCTTCGGACTAGGCATCTGCCATCTGCTTCTTTCGTCGCTCTCCCTCCCTCTGTCGACCCCTATACCGCTCTCCCAACCACAACCGACGGCTCTGCCAGCTGGTTTGTCATGTACTGCTTCTTCCTCCGTATCATCCGCGAAGACCGTGCCCTCTTCACCTCCACCTACTCTTACCCTCATCCTTGCC
This sequence comes from Tremellales sp. Uapishka_1, assembly GCA_035521475.1. Taxonomy (NCBI): domain Eukaryota; kingdom Fungi; phylum Basidiomycota; class Tremellomycetes; order Tremellales; species Tremellales sp. Uapishka_1. Next base: position 20,047 of record JASZXS010000149.1, on the reverse strand, counting down.
TGCCGTTCTGGTCAAAAGGCCAGTGAAGCCATCTCTCTGGTGCTCAAGAAACATTACAAGGAACTGGAACAGAGAAGAAAAGCCGGGGTGCCTGTCAGGGAGGGTTGGAAGGAAGGCCTCAAGCTCGTATGGGAAAAAGTTGATCTTGATAGCGTTGGCGGAAAGAATGGTGTATTGACGTTCTGTGAGCGTATAAGATCTACGTGAGCCGTGCTTACTGTCCCTATCAGAAGCGCTGATTCGCACCAGATATCCGCACATTACAACGCTGTTCCTGAATGCGGGCTATGGCGCGTTTAGCGGAACGGCATACTGGACGTTTATCAAACAGATCTTTACGGAAGGGTTATCGCGAGCAACCAGCCATCCGAAACACGATATTCAGATAATGGGAGTAAAGAGTTCGGACGGAGAGCGGGGCAAGGTGTGGGGCACGAATGTCTTTGCCGCGTACCTAATGGTGTGTCTCATATTGGACTTCCCACCTGTATTGACGGGCATCTTGCAGATCAAAGAACTCTATCCCCTTCTATTGAGATCACCCCCATCGCTACCCTTTCCTCCCCGAATCATCTACACAGGTTCTCTCGAAGCCGAGTCTCACAACCTCCATCCCAACCCTCTCGACGACTATCAGCTCCTAAGCTATGGCCGGAGCTACGCGGCGTCGAAATACATGGGCGAACTGATCGCGGTCCAATTCGATAAAACCCTCTCGAGTCCGTCCAGCCCACTTCGCGTCCTGATCGCCGAACCTGGCATCGTCCAGACGTCCATCTTCGCGCAGGGCCTGGGAGCATGGGCGTGGCTGCGGACAATCAACTGGTGGTTTGCATGGACGGCTTTATATCTCGCAAGACTGCTGGGATCCGTCCATCACCCCGTATATCCGGAACAGGGAGCCATGCCGATCTTGTATTCGGCGTTGGTGGCATCGCAGTACCTGTTGCCGGCGAGCAAAGTCCCCGCGCCAATATTTGGTGCGAGGTCGAGCAGGTGGGGGAAGACGACGGTAAAGTACGGAGAGGTAGATCAATGGGAACAGATGGAGAGTGTCGGCGAAGGGCTGATGGAAAGATGTGAGGCGTTGAGAAAGGACTGGAGGAGGAGGGAGGGGTTGGACGTATAGAGATTTTTGGGTTGGGTCATGCATCGCATTCTCTGCAGCAAGGCGATGATAAGGGCCGACTAGTCCTTAATCCTCGACCGGGATCGAGAGCTAGAGCTTTGTGGGCTCGGTAATCTCTTTGTCCTTCTGCATATCTTTAGACGGGAAGATCTTGGTAGTTTCATATGACCGTTGTTGCTATTTGCATTCCGTCGTGCCACCGGTTCATCGAAAGACAGCTTCTTTCGTCGAGTCTAGCTCACGTCGAGTGCCGTTAATGAAACCTGGGTAGCCATGGAGCGTATGCCCGTAAGCCCCCCGGAGGCAAGTGCTTGATCCTTCCAATACCTCGAGTCATTTCTGCGGTGAGGACATATGATGTAGAGATACGCGACCATGATGTGCTGTTGCACATTTAGCATGTCAACCTCTGGGTCGCTTCTACGTCGCGGGACTGCGATGTAAATCAGATTGAAGGATTGAATATAAGTCACTTATCCACGATGCTTGCAGGCCCCGTAGCATAACCGTAACAAATTTCACCGTCATGAAACAAATCGTGCTTTCGAGCACCGGGGTCATTGGTCCGTTCCTTTTTGCAATCAAACCGGGTATGAAATACAGCCGCTTGACGCTTAAGAGGGCGGAGCTCGGCTGAAACGCTTGTCAACCGTCGCATTGCATTCGGCCATACATGCGCGGACTTGTGATACCGGTCTGGCCGAACTGTCGATGCACTCTTTCCGAGTGGCCGCGGCAAGCGGAATCGCGAGAATGTGCTCAGGTCTGCGACATGTACTTCGACCGTAGAGAGAGATGCGATACTTGCGCAAGGCAGGCGTGTGACCAGGTCCACCCAAAATTGGAAGTAACACGGATTGTAGGACAAATACCTCCTTTTTGAGCTGAGCATAACGAATTAGACAAGTTTGTCAGCTCAGCCCGCCCTGCTGCATTCATGTTGTCCAAATTTATCACTATTCGACTCCCCCCAGCCTAACCCCTCACAACAAGGACTTGCAAAGCATTTGGAGGCACCCTTTCACCCTGGATGCTCCTTTCGTCTCCTGCAGCATTTATATCTCTCGCCTTTGTTGAGACTAGATCGCGAAGCATCGAGCCTAAGCTACTCTAAATTCATACATAGAACAATCCAGTATCGTTGTAAAGCCATATCACTACACCACACTACGGTTTGGAGAGCTGGTCTTTCCTGTAGAACACGCTATTTGTAGAACACTACTCAGCATCGAGGTCGTACTCTGGCATTAACAATATCCAACTCACAAGTAACCAGTCGTCGCAACGATCTGACAAACCAAGGCCAACCAGAAGAATGGCACTTCGCTTGCTTTGTTGGCGATGCCGCCTTCGGTTGCCCACATGGCGACGTTGGGAAAGACGGAGAAAGGTGACAATTCTGAGGAAGACAGACTAGGTCAGCAGAGGTAAAGGAAGACACGTCCGAGCGACTTACTATGGGGAGCCGACGCGTGCGCAATCAGCACCGTCGTCGCGCCAACGATCTGCAGAGCAAACAGCGCCGCTGCGACGTGGACTCGAGAGAGCGTTTGCAGAAGCATGATGCCAATTCCCACACCCTGTACGCTATCCAGGACTCCCAACCACAGCCACAAGAGGACAGAAATGTAGGGCCCCGCGGCGCCAGCCCAGGGCAAGTAGGAGCCAATGCCGGACGTGGCCCAGAAGGTTTGACACCATCGAGGGGTACCGAGACCCACACTGAACATGGGCAACGCCCAAGTGTGCGTACGACTGACGAAGTAGAGCCCTGCGAGGATAGCGGGTAGAACGACCAAGAAGGCGGCGACCGTGACCATGGCGGTGTACACGAGGGGAACGTCGAGAAAATCCCATACGAATGCCCACGATCTCCCGTATTGCGTGGAAAGCCAGTAATCTTTCAGAATCTCCGCGATCAAGAACCAGATGACAAGTCGTCGTCTGAACAGCGTCTTCCAGAGACTGGGGATCTCGGCCGGTGACTGCCAATCTGCAGTGTGGTATAAGAAACACGTACAGGACCAATCAACTCACAGTACATTGGCAACCCTGCGTAAAGCATTCGACCGCAGATTGCACAGACAATCATCAGCGGGAATGCAATGCCCAGCAGCCACTTGGGAGCATGGAAGTCAGAGGGGTCCGTCCCGTTGTAGGTGTGACCCCAAAACCAGAGGAGGGCGACCCAGACCTGCTGGATGCTCTGGACTATCAAGGACCTGATGACCCAGGCGGCTGTGGCACTTCCCTGTGGATGGGTCAGTTCAGAGCGAGAGCAACCTTCGATTTACTTACAGCCTCCTCTCCAAAATTCAACGAAAAGAAGAAGACTCCAGCTGACGAGGCGAAGGCATACAGCAAGATCGCAGCTTGCATGAGGCGTTGAGACACCACCAGCGTGGGAACGAGCGCCGATATCCCAACCAAGAAGAAGGCAAAGGTGAAGAAGAACCATGGCACGACCAAAACCCAGATGCTGGGTGCCGATCTGAACAACCACCACCAGATCAAGGTCCCCCCAAGGAAGATACCACCGTTGCTGTAGATGTCGACGGCGGTTTGACTATTTTTACCAGAGAGCAAGGTGAGTTGAAGGGCGGTTGAGGCGAGAACCTTGGGGGATAGGGTACACTCAGTGGCGCCTTTGTGCTTCTAAAAAGGACCCACCTGTCCCAAGCTGATAAAGATAGAGTACACGGGCCAGTCTCCAATACGTCGTTGCATAAATCGTTGCACTCGGGTATGTTTGGCTCGAAGTGCAGCGGATCCTGGCAAAACGAGAGGTCAGCCATGCACATCGGTTTTCTTCGCATCACTCACTATCCGACTCGACAGGATCCAACTTCTGCCGATGCTTCTCCTTAAAGTGCGCCTTTTCGCCTTGCTCGATAACCTTTTGAATACAGAGGTTGTTCGTAGAATTGCTGGACGATAGGTACTTTAAAGAAGAGACGAAAGCTTCTTCCGTCAACCCGTCCTCGTCATTGAACTAGCAAGCAGAGTATGAGGTGAATAACTACAGCAAGATGACGCATCAAAACATACCGTCTCATCGGTTACCTTCAATGAAGAGTGCTGATTCTCCTCCAGGATGTTGCCTAAGGAGTTGGACGACTCTCCCCGAGGCATATCTGGCATCGTTGTATTCGGCAAACTGAACATAATCGAGGTCGGCCGAGAATGTATGTTCCGGTGCAAGTCCTCGGCCGACATCGAAGCCATCATTGGTAGACTGCCGATCATGGGTGTTTCTGGGGGTGAACCTGGAGGTGATCTCATCATGATGGAGGTCGGCTGAGAATGCGTGTTCCGGTGGAAGTCCTCCACCGACATCGATGAGGACGTTGGCTGGGGAGACATCGTCGGTGAGCTGCCAAACATGGGTGTACTTGGGGGTGAGCTTGGTGGTGACCCTCCTGTAAATGAGGGGCGACGAGAGATAGGAGGAGTTTCTGGGGCGACACCATTTTTCCAACTCGAAACATCGAAGAGCGACGTGAGCGCGGATGGCAGCATGATTACCGACTGCCTGTTGGAGATCTCCGAATTGGCAGAGATGGCCCGAGCATGGAAGGAGTCGAGACGTTGTCGCCACTAAGAGTGAGTGAGTTGATGGTTGGGCGCAACAAAGCATCGTAACTCACGACCAGTACGGGGAATCTTTGCACGGCGGAGCGTGCTCTCAAGATAGCTCGTTCTTCCTGGGTCGATTTCATGGCCAGTTTGATGGTCTTGGAGAATTGAGACAGCATATGTGCTGTAGAGTCCGACTCCACTGGGTACCACTGTAAAGCTGTTTTAGCCAAGCTCAGGACCAACTACACTCACCCATCCTGGCATCAGACCCAAGCCACCCAATCGACTGCCGATTCCAAGAGCACCTTGTCGGCCAAACTCCACCGCGACTAAACCGAAAGGCTCGTCTCTCGACGGGATCAGTGCAAAGTCCGCACCGGCGTTGATTTCGGGTGGGATCAGGGTGAAACGAGGAATAGAGCAAACACGCCCAGGATACAGCTCCATCAGGCGCGCGAGCTTTGACGCAGCGAAACGTCCGTAGATGTCAACGATGGGTCCGATGCAGATGAGCTGAATGGCCTTGTGCTCTTGTAATCTAGAGGAAGAGTCAAGGCTGGTTCTCATACCGCCTGTTGTTCACTCACAAGCTGACCATGGCATCGGCGATGAGATCGACACCCTTCTGCTTGGACCACCTTCCAACAAACACCATCAACTCCGCGTTGGGGTCAACGATGAGCTTGGCCCATTCCTGAGCCTTGCGTTTGTTGGAGGGTCGTTCCTTCTCCGCTTCCACGTTTCCCTTCTTGGGCGATTTACTGAGTTGCTTATCCAAATCGGCCATGTCAGATGGGTCTAAAGTAGGAAGAGTCAGTTGCCGGCTGGAAGAGTCTCACTCTCCACTGACCGGGGTTCGGCAGAGCCTCGATTGATTTTAGGGTCCATAGAGCAGGATATCGCGCCCAAGATCGTTTCCCGTACTTTTCAGAGACACCGGCGACACCGATGGAACGTTGATGGATGCTCACGCTGTATTCCGAGAGGTAAGGGGTGTACAGCAGTTTCAGATATTTCACAAACTTACAAGCTTGCGGCGGCATGCAACAGATTGAAGGTGTTTCCAAATCGAACATACTGAGTCGTGTTAGTCTATGAGTGCGTCTTCAATCCGCTGCTTCTTACCTTCGTAGTAATCTCTTCGCTCAAATTGAAAGCAGAGCAAACCTCCAATATCTCCACCTGATTCCTAAGAGGCCACGATCCTTGGAAGTCGGCATTGTGCAAGCTGACAACTACTGGGATGACCCTGGGCAATAGGTACAGCGGGGCGATGCCTCCATGGTAGTCGTTTATGTGGTAGATGTCGATGGGGAAACGGTTGTATACGGCAGCGATACTTTGATTCCAGGTGGAGTCTGCGAGGAAGGCGAAGCCGTTCAGTGTTGTCTAACATAATCACCGCATGCTCACAGTAAATGGCCGAGGACAACTCGTCCATACGCGCCGGGTAGGGATTCTGGGGGTTCTGAGCCAAAAAGACAGGGCTATCCAGCAGCACGTAGGTCAAGTTGTTGTAAACGTACTCCTCCACGTCTACCAGGTAGGCTTTGCCGAAGATGGTGACATTGATGGGAGGCTTGGGTGTGGCCTTGGGGTAGGTGATGCCGCTGACTTTAGGGATAACCCAAATCAGGTCGACGTCGGACATGCATCGCGCCATCATGGAGGTCATGACACCCAATCCGCCGATTCTGTTGGAGGTCGCGCTCAATACTGCTGTGCGAGGGTTGCCTTTTACTCACCTGACTTTGATATTCCAACCGAGAATCTCATATTCGAGAGTCGCGATTAACACCTTCCTTCTGTTGGAGGCTTCACTGAAACCGACGGTGACGGGTCCAGGAAAATCAATTGTGCTCTGACTGGTGATGTTGAAAGCGCTTCTGGTGGGTCGTAGATCGGAGGGAGGTCCTCGAGTGAAGCCTTCGATACCTGCAGCAAACCTCTCTTTCGCTACGTGGACCCATCGGATTCGGCGCCACCATCGGAGACCCTTGGGATCGTTGCCGTACAGGTTGACCTTGATCGAGTAAAAGGTGTTGGTGAAGATCAAAATACTGAGGATACCGCCCAGAAGAGGCAGGAGGGCGAACAGGACGAAGATCACGATGCTGCGAGTTGCGCTTCCTCGTGGCGTGAGCCACCACTGCGAGTTCTCGTCGTTCAAGTGGAAAGTCCACCCGACGTAAGGATGAGGTGGCACGGTCAAGTTGAAGAAATTGGGGGCTTCAATAAAGGGTTAGCAAGAAGAGTTCCTCAGAGATTCATTTGGACTGACAGAGTGAGTTTGGAGGAAGGCGTTGGGCGAGTGAGTTACCCCTTGGGTCACCGTAGAAGTAATCATCGTAACCAAAAACGTTGAGCTGGATACTGGCCGGCCATTGGGTCATGAGCTATGGAAAGCTGTTAGCGGAGACCTCTTGCGAGTACCTTCAATTGTCACTCACAGCCAGCGTCCACCCATCGTTCAAGTCGTCGTTTTCCAGGTTCATGGTCAGCCCAGCATCGAGCCCCCAGTTGTTGAATTTGCCCCTAGCCAAGTAAGACGGGTTTCTTCGCTCGCTACCGGTGTAGATGGCATCGCCGTGGACGACGGAGGTTGCAGAGTTGGTGAGAGCAGACCAGTACTGCACCATGACGTGGATGCCGTCCCAATTCCCAGTCAGTGGCGTGGAAGAGCTAGTATTGAAGGTCTCTTCGTAAGGGGCCCAATCCGACCAGTTACCACCATAGTTGAAGGAGTATCGCCATTTGTCTGCACCAGCAGCAAAGGAATTGTCGATGGAACAATCTGATAGGTCGGTACAGTAGAGCAGGTCATTGCTGTAATCATATGACGGGTAGACCATGGGATTCGTTGAAAGTCCCTTCCTGATCAGGAAAGAGTCGGTGGACTGCAGGAGGTGCGGGTCTCGTAAGTGCACGTATCATGTCAGCTCCACCATTCTACTCACGTCAGTGGTGGAGTTACCGGTCGCGGCACTTGGAGCCTTCATCGTCAATTGGTATATCCCGTCGTTGGCGTTCAGCAGCGTCGCCGACCATCGCCAGACGCTGTGCGAGGTGGCCGAAATGATGTAGTCCGAGTCCGGAACTTCGATGGAGGCACACAGGATACTTGCCGTATTGACGAAGGGGACCACGGAGCCTTCGGTGGTGCTATTGATGGTAATGGAGTTGCTGACGCTGTTGCAATCCATGACGGTGTCAAACTCGAAGGAAATATTGAGGAATCGCTGGTCCGTTGTCCCGTTGGACAGGACTCTGGTGTCATGGCCTGGGGTGAATTTTGTGACTGAAGGGAGGGGTGCCGTCCAGTTGGCGGCAGGCAAAAAGGCCATGAAACCATAGGCCGGGACGTTGAGGGAATCTATGCATCCGTTGGTCTGGAATAGCGAATGTGAGGGTCAACTTTGGGTTCAAATAGGACATTGTATTCGACACTCACCCCTACCGCGATCTGATTATATGGGTAGAAAAGGTTTCGGATCGAAGTGCCTTCAGGGTACGGCGACATGTACCGGTCATTATTGGCGCAGTCAAAGGTGTATTCGGTAGAGACGTTCTGGCACAGGACGGTTGTCAGTGTCCAAGCCGCGGTGTCCGACATCAACACTGGCTCACTCTGTTTGAGTACAATATCCAAACGCTGGTGGTCTGAGGGTTGACGCTGGGCAACCAGTCTCGAATCACGGACCACAGCCCATTCTCCCTGATCACGTCTCGAGTGGTAGGCGCTTCGGAGACCGTCCATTGTCCGTTCTGGGTCAAAGAAAACCCGTCGGTGAGGACAGGATAGGTTGATCGTATCTGGTTGATTCGCTTCCATACTCGACGGGTTTCGGCAGTCACGTCAAAGTGGTCAAGATCGTTCCACTCGTCCTGACAGCCCGTGAGACCACGTTCAAGCGGGAAGTCGACGATATCTTGGGAGCCGAGCGTGTAGCATCCGCTCTTCCTCCAGGCGGTGTTGGAGAACATGGGTTGACGGCTGCATGGGAGGTGGATCAGGAGGATATCTCCGGCGGGCAAAACGGCCTACTCACCCATAAAGGAAATCATCCGCGTCATTATCAAATAGATACATCCCTTGCTCCTCTCCATAATAGTAGAGTGGAATTCCAGGCATCACGACAGCGGTGATGATGGTCGCTAACATCTGTCGTTCTCTGCCTTGGGTTAAAGCTGGCCACCTAAAGACATCAAAATTGGAAGCTCCATATAGATGCTTGGGGTCGAAGGTCCCGTCGGCAGGGTTGATGAAGTCGTTGGAACTGTGGGCAACTTTAATCAAGTCGTCGAAGAGTTGTAGTACTAAGGCAACTCACAGAAGCATATCGTTCCAGATCGTGGCGAAAGACAGACCAGTGGCGTCGTATTCGGGGAAGGGATTGCCATCGAGACCCAGGAAGGGGATCAAGGATCGGTAGACGGAGTAGTGGAACGCCACACTGTCCAGAGCGGCGTAGTCTGAGGTTCGAATGTAGTCTGATGCGTCGGTAGATGGAGTGAGGGCATCCGTGGCGTTGGTGAGTCTTTGAGTAGCATCTCTACCTCGGCCGCTGCAAGAGAAAGAGAGATTGTAAGTTTCGAATCACCGCAGGGGACGATCACTCACTAGTACAGGGCTCCGACAGTGTTACCATCGACAACTTCCCCACTGATCAAAAAGTTGGTCTTGTTGTGGCTCGCCGCACACTCTCGAGTGCCTTTAGCCCAGCGAGCAAGACCCTCAACCGTGACTTGGACTGATTTGTCGATACGAATCCCATCGAAATCTAAGGCAGTGATGGCCAAGCAGGGGTAGACTTGCAGCTTATCGTTGACGTCATGGTTCCACTCTCTCAGTCGATCTTGGACGCTCATAAACTTTCCCAATTGTCTCTCCCAGTCGGGATGGATACCGAGGCTAGTGAGGCCATGAGCAAACCTCCTTCGAGCAGCTCCCCGGACTCACGACTCCATGTCACCATACCCGTCAAAGTCTGAAATCTTGCAGCCGACATGGTCGACGACGTTGGCTTGCTCGAGCACCGTGCCATTAGAGTTCCAAAAGGTGGGCAATCGGCAGGTGTCGTTAATTTCGTTGGACCAGGTAAAGTCACGGTACTCGGTGAGCCCCCAGGGCGCGTAGTCAAGGATGGCTGATGTTTTCTTCCAGGTGAACTCGTACTCGTCGAGTGTTACATTGACTAGGGGGGCGGAGGTAGATTCGTAACTAGGAGATATAAGAACAACATCCGACATTTCCACTTATCGTTCATTCGCTCACCCCTTAAAGTTGATTAGGTCGCCCATCGTTCCCACTGTAAAGTCCAAAATGATGTAGCTGGCAAATTGCGAGCCGTCAGCTATGTATCGCCACCCGCTTTCTGCAGTAGCTAATCTCCACTCACATCCCATTGTCGTGGAGCAGGTCGATGGTGTCTCGCCATTCTTGGACCGTCCCATAATGAGGATCCATGAGAGTAAAGTCCAATGGCGAATATCCGTCTGCTCCCCATGGCATATTGACAAAAGGGGTCCCCGCCAGGTAGAGACAGGTGACTCCCATGCCTGTTAAGTACGGGATCGCTCTCCTTAGACCGACGACGTCTCCTCCAGCACGGAAGTGGGTTTCCCGAGTGTCGAATTCGACCTCTGATAGGTGTTTCATCGTCATTAGCTCTGGGTCCGCATCTTATCGTCTGTGGGCTACTCACTCGTCTTGAAAAAGTCGTTGTTCGATGGGTCTCCATCAACGAATCTGTCCAGCATGATCTGGGGTGGGCCAAGTCAGCGCAGCTTCTACTTTCTAGCGGGGCTGAAAGCCTACAGTGTAGCATGATAACTTGCGCCAGTTCTCTGGACTGGCGGTGTAAGGTCGATTAGTGATGGGACGTGTGGCAGTGTAGTCGAGAGGGTTGCTCGTGCCTATCGCCACGTTGAGGTTCTGGAAGGTATAGCAGTCTTAGCAAAGGACAGGCCAGGTTGATAGTTGAATCGCTACCTACATAGGCTGGCAGAGTATCATTTGACCTGTGAGAAAGCGAAACAAGGCATGCGACGTCAGCTTCCCCCGTTCTCACTCCTCAGTCGCTTTGCTTGGCTTACGGTAGGGATACAGTAGCCACGATGAAAACCAGGCAGGCGATCAAAAAGGAGGTGATCATTTTCGCTCACTCCAGTCGCGTGTATGGACGGACGTGTCAAAGATGATGGTGCAGCCTCGAGATATGGAGAGCGGAACAGGACAGCTCTGACAGCCCCAAGATTTTTTGGCCGCTACTGCCAGACACACGGATCTTTACGGCATGGCGGGAAGCCTATCAGGGCTGCACCCGCTCCCGAACAAGATAAGATCACATGCGGCTACGACGCCGTGAAAGTCGACTTGTGGGAATCTGTGCCTGAGGGTGAAACGGCGGAAAGGCGGATAATTATATGGGAAAGTGACTACCCATGGCCTCGATCATGGTACGACCTCAGGACACAGGCCCAAACACGTGGGAGGTTGTCAGTTTTGCCCTTTTTGCTGACATGAATACAATGCCTACGTCAACCGCAGGCTAGGAACCCTACCGCTTCAACGTAACTTCTAGTCGCCGATCTATCGCCTTGCCTGAATTCCGACATTCGCGCAATTTTGGGGGTGTTTGGTGCGAGACTTGGCTCTACCCAAATCATGCTTACCGGAGCAGCCGCAATTCGCAACCTTTCATGCTAAAACAGCAAAGAGCCTCTATCTCTGTAATAGTAATGGATTGGACACCATCGCGGTGGCTGTTTACAAGCTAAGTTGTCCAGCGTCATCGATTTGCACTACCTTAGGAACGAACTCTAAGGGCGGAACGAAACCGATAAGAGTTTCATATGGGTCAATCGACTGAATATTCCGCTTAGCCAGCATCCAACCAAATCTCCGGGGCGGGAGGAAGCCAATTGTCAATGCCAGCCTAGGCGAGTCTGTGAAGAAGTGCCACTTGTAGGCGTGAACATAAGCATGTGGGATCTCGTTCTGCTGCCAGCAAAGCCGTAGACCCCGTTTAGGGATTACGCACCAGGCTCTCATCAGCTTCGAGACCCTAACCGCGCCTTCCACAGGGGGCCGTTGAGCGGCTTCAAAATAGATAAGCTTGGGAATATACCTGCGCGTGGCGGATCCCAATAGCGTGAAAAGTCGGCTTGCGGCACAAAAGGAAGAAGTTGACCAGAAGATAAGATGAACCTCCTATTGGAACGATGAGCAAGCAGGCAAACCGGCACCCAATATATCGTGTCAATCCAGCGGTCCTGCGGCCCGACTTGTCACTCCCGGTTCGATACAGCTGGCCCGGGGCGTCGCTCTTGGGCACATTTCAGAAGTGTGACAAGAGGACCCTCTCTTGACCCCACGCCAATCAAATACGGTAGGTAGCCTGGTACTCCGGTGTCCGAAGAAACCAACCGCTCGGCCATTAGAACGCCTGATAGCACCTGGTACAAGGTTTCCCGAAGGATTCAACATCGCCTACTTACGATGAATGTAGACATCCCAAGCTGAGCTCTCTCTGAAAAAGCTGCCGTGCTGCGTCTAAAGTCGACGTTCAAGATCTAAGTAGACGGTCTTCAAGGCCATATGACTGCAGAACCAGAGAACGTTTTGCTTTGCGACCGGAACTTCATCATGGTTGGTGCACATATTGCTCACACTTTGAGCCCAAAGCCAAGGACGGCCATGCACCAAAATCAGATGCGAACGAGCACCAATCAAGTCCATCACAGGAGCCCCCGGGACATTCTAGTCTCCGTACAGTCCACGTTTGCTACAGACTGCATTCTAGCCCGTTCGGTCCACGGTTGCTACAAACTGCGACCAGTCTGGCCTGTACGACCAGCTATTAACTATTAGTTGAGTCATGTGCACGACCAAGCGACGTGACACTTGCATTCGCCAGTGCGTCGAAAGTGAGGATTGCCAGTTCCAGCTTCGTCAAAAAGCGATTTCGCCCCGCTCCGCTAGTATCTGTCCGCTGATCGCTAAACTTTTCAGCCTCCACACAGAAATAGAGGATAGGTAGGGTTCTGGGCTCCAATATCCATGTGGAGTAATTGATGTCATTTCATCAAGAAGCCATGTTTGAGAAGCAGTTTCAAACGGGAGGCGAGGTTAGGTCTCGTATACATCTGCTTCGTCCAACCCGTATATTTCTCGTAGAGTGACAGTACCTTGTCTCGGGATGACACATGAGGAGTTGTCGTCCGAGTCGATCCCGCATGACAAAGGTATCGGGTATCGTTCGAAAGTAAGACTGGCGCATCCGTATCCCTGGGCTCAGGGTGTGGGTCATCAACTCGCCTAAGCTTCCTCTTCCTCCTCCGCCACTTCTAGCTAACGCCGCAGTTCCGCTCACCGCAACACCTGCGCTACTCAAGTCTCCTTCGTCGTTCAATATTCTGCCTATTGCGAGATAAAAGGCTTATAATCCGACCGCAATCGATAAAGTGGCTGCTCACTCGCCAAGTTGTCCAAGTCCACACCTGAGATAAGACAGGGGCTCGCGTGACCGGATGAAGATGGGGAAGCGATGGTTCACAGCTTAATGCAAATATTACAGGCAATGGCGGTCACCGAAGGAGCGGGGCATGCTTGTCTACTCTGTCTCCAACTATCTCAATACGAGAGCCGAGAACGAACACGCGGGCAGCCACGCGAATTTTTCTACTTCATTCTGGCACGGACTCCTCGAGGGCAATGGCCCCGAGACGTGAACGAAGTCGGCGGCTATGAGAAGCGGCATTGTCCCAAAGATATCACGGATCACCATATCTTGTGCTTGGCGGCACATCACCGGAAAGTCCTGTGCTTAAACTGCTGGCCCCTGCCTCTCAACAACCGGTTGTTCCCTTTCTCTTCCTCTTAAAACACTCTCTACGAAATCAAACCATTCGAGGCTCTCTCACAGATGATGGAATGACGGAACGCTTGCGCGCCCATCATTCAATTCCCACTGAAGGTATGACATTCATAGCGACTAGCGCCTACTTCCCGGATATATATACCTATGTACAAAGGGCTTCACCATAGTCCTTGAACAGAAGTGGGAAAGGGGAGGGGTCAGGAGGCGTCTAGCCCCGCCAGAACTTGACTCTTCGTCTAGAAGGTTGGGTGGCGAGTGCCTCTGCCGCGGTAACGGTTAACGCTGAAGCGGAAGAGGCAGCAGAGCCAGTGACCGAGGCAGCAGCATCGTCGGTGGAAGCGGCCGTGTCGGTTGAAGCAGTGCCAGTCGTGGGGTCAGCGGTGTCCGAGGCGGACGAAGTGGCATTCAAGGTCGCCGACACCGACTCGGATGCGGAACCGGTCGCAGCGGCCGAGGCCTTGTCTATCGGGGTGGACATAGCAGAGGCTGAGTTGGTCGAGACGGCTGCAGTAGAAGAAACCGAAGAGGAGTCGAGAGAGCCGGATACAATGCTGACGGAGGACGAAGCACCCATAGGAGAAATGGAGCTTGTCCATGATGCGGAAGTGCCGTTCACCCATACGCTGGACTCAGCTGGGGTAGCGCTAGGTATATGGTCAGATCGTTGTAACTCCCAAGCGCTAAGGAGAACGACCCAATATGACGTACCTTTCATCGTCGCACTCGTCGTTTGATTCGTCGTCCGCTGATGAGCTGTAACACCATCATGTATCAGAAAATCTGTTGTCGACAGTCAGTGGCAGAACTTACTCGTCATCGTCTCCGCTGTCAACGGCGGTGGGCGAGCTCGTAGTGGTAGCCGCTACTGCGAATTCATCGCTCGAGGATAAGACCGCTGCAGTTGTAGTCGCGGTTGATGAATCCTCCGATGTAGGCGAACCATCCTCGTCTACTTCATCGTCGCAGTATGGCTACGTGTGATCAGCGGTGCGACGCTCGACAGCAAGAGGAGCTGAACTAATTTACCATATCGTCATCATCGTCATCGCTGTTATCCGCTTGCGTAGTGAAGGTTGCCGTAGCGGACGAGGTCGCTGAGACTGAGGAGAACGATGGGGAAACAGAGGAAGATGGAGCTCCGTCGTCGATTGACGAAGCACTGCTGGAGTCGATCGCGATCGCCCCCGTGGCTGCTGCAGTCTGGGTGACAGTGACGGTCTGAGTGATGGTCGTGGCCTATAGTTCAATTGATCAGTGGTATGCCAGTGGGAGACCTGTCGAAACTCACACCGCCACATGAATCGTCGTCTTCGCTCATCAAGGAAGTGGCGGTCGCAGCTGAGGAACCTGCAAAAGTAGCTGAGGTGGCAGTAACATCCGCGGACGCCGCAGGTGCAGCCGATGAAGCCGAAGAGATTACGCTGGATGAAGTTGACGGCGAAGCTGAGGGTACGTCCACGGTCGAAGTCGCAGCAATGAGGACATCGCCCGATGCGGACGCGGAAGAGGAGGACGCTGATGCGGTGGCCGACGCAGTGGTGGCAGTGGTGGACAAAGTGAAATCATCGTCTTCGCAATCCTCATCACCGCTGTCATTAGCCTCATCATCTTCCCCATCCCCTTCATCGCCGGCATCATCGCAATCGTCCGTCGCCTGCGCAGCGGCAGCCGAGGTTGCGAAAGACGAGGTGGCACTGAGAAGCAACGAGGTGTTTCCAGCAGCAGTCACATTTGCAATAGCGATAACCATTGAATTTGCGCTTCCTACATCGTCGTCGTCGTCGTTACTATCTTCACAATCGTCGTCGCCGGCGGGCAGAGCAAATGTCGACGCAGAAGCGGACGAAGTGAAAGACGGAGTGAAGGATGGGGTCGTCACGTCTCGGTGGTGAGGAGCCGGCTGGTGTTTCGCCAATGCACATGTTGCGAGCGAGAGGAGAATACAGTACGCCGTGGCAGTGGAGAATCGCATCTCGAGCAGTGTATCGGTTCGGGTGGACTAGAGGAATCGATAGGTGCGTGGGCAAACGGTGAGAAAAGTAGTCTGGTGGGTTGAACGAATGTGATACAGCCTAGAGACGAGCTGCGTGGATAGCTCAGGGTCGGGGAAGGGGTCGATATACCTAGAGATCACTGAACGAGAAGGACGGGTGAGGTAGATAGAGGGGTTGAGCGATACTGTGTCCCAAAGAGCAGAGAGAGGAGATGCGAATGTAGTAGTAGACGAGATCGAGGTTGATGGGGAGAACAAAGAGCAAATAGGGGGGCACGGTGAGCAAAGGCCATCCGTCAACCTGGAAACCAGGGGAAACGACAATTACCCGTGAACAACAAAGGACGGTCCGTGCGCTAAAGGTACCCGTCACAGCGCCACCTTCTGCGGTGTGAGTCCGTCTCCACAGTATTCATAGTTCCGACTGCGTGCTTATTTCTGCCTATGACCTGGCCGCCTTGGCTTCCTCGACCGCCTTCTTCACCGCCTCGACGGCCCGTCCGTGCGTCTCGGTGCCGGCAGCGACGATTCCGTCGTTTCCACTGAGGGTTCGACCGAGCGAGAAGTCGAGCGACTTGCCGTACATGTCGGTACAGATACCGCCCGACTCTTCGATGAGCAACGACCCGGGCGCGTGGTCCCAGATCTTTTCCTCATAGTAGATGCCCCCAGAGTATTTCGTTGGTATTCGCAGACTGTGTCTCGTCAATATCGATTCAAGAGGATGCCTGACGGCGTCAAGGGGACCTACTAGACACCACCCTCACCCCTGGCAAGGCAAGTGTATTTCGCCTGACTGTCCATTCGGAGACTGGGTCGCGTGACGCCAAGGAGCTCGCCGATACGAGCCTGTATCCCATGGGCAGAGTGGCCCGCTTCCACCGATTCCAGGAAGGTCAGCGGGTTCGAAGCTGGGGGCGAAGGAGGCAGGTTCAATTTCGTGTAGGTGGCAGTGGGAAGCGGGCGCTAAGGGATGAGAGGGTTAGGCTTCGGTCACAGATGCAACAGAGAAACTTGCAGAGTACGACCCCTCGCCTCGGACGGCGACCATCAAGACACCCCTGCCGTTAGGAATGACCTCCTCGCCGACTTGGGCAGGCTCTGGGCCGAGGTTGGGACATCCAATCACGCCAAGCTCGACTTTCCCATCGATGACCAAGGCGAGACAGACGGCGTATTGCTGATGACGAATGAAACCGGAGGTCCCGTCCACTGCAAGGCATAATCAGTGCGACTCTGGGGAGTCCAAGCTATGATAGATGCGAACCTGGGTCCTGTATACTGGTCAGCGATGGTCGTATGTCTAGTTTGCAACTCACAATTGTCCAATACCGACCCTTGGGTCCCCCTGGTGCGTTGCCGGCATCAATCGCATCCAGCATCCTGTTCAAGTCCGTCAGAACCCACCGCCTCAGTCTCGGCAAGCAGAACACACTGATCCTCGCTCCACGATTGCCCATTGCCCCACCCGTCCTCCCTCTTGAACCCATCGTTCACGAGCGTGAGCACCTTTTCCCTCAACGCAGCGTTCCTTCGCAGTTCGGTGGTGTCCTCTTCGCCGACAATAGGGTCTTTCGGGTAATGCTCGAGGAGATGCAAAGAGATCAACGACTGCGCAGAGAGGTCCGCCACTGTATGGTCGAGATTAGCTCATCTGGACTCGAGGTACAACAGGACTCACCCGTGACGGGCGACTTGTCCGGCTTCATTATCGTATCGTCTCGGACGAGACCATCCTGCACGGATTTCGTTCTGGAGGAGGTGCATCAGTTTTGCTTGATCGATCGAATACTAGTCTCACAGGTGACACGCTCGGAGGACCGAGAGGATCGCCAAGTCGGTCTCTGCGACGAGACGGGTGAATGGGAGATTAGATGATGCCATAGTGCGTCGTTGCTCGAAGGGATGATGTACGGTTCGCGAGAGGAGAGTCAAGCGGCTGAACGGTCTAGAAGTGACTTTGCAGAGGGCCTTCCACATGGACGATACGAGAGCAACGGGGGTCCTCGAGGGAAAAACAAGGAATTACGAAGAGCTCGTCATTCCCCACGGGGAGGGCAGTCAGTCATTTGGCCAGTCGACCATTCCACTGTTTCTATGCATCGATCAGACAAAGCCAGAGAAGCCAAAACGACTCGGAGGATGCTCTGCCCCTCCTCGAGCTGCATACACCTTTACCCCGTCATTGTGACCTGCAAAGCAAGGGCTATGTGCAATCTCCTTCCCAGTTTCCCACGGTGGTCTCTCACACTTTACCTCCAGGCGGACCTGTCCGCCTATCCTGCTGCCGAGCTGATTTCTAGCCTGCAGTCCGGTAGACCAGATTTCAACCTCACGACTCCATGGCAGGCCCTGTTCCACCTCTCAGGGTGGCAGTGAAAGCGCACGGAGGGTCTGCTCGTACGTGTACGCGCCAGATATGCTACCCGCTCATCCGCCGGTCTGCGAATATGGCCTCTACCTCGAAACTTACTCGGGATGATTCTCCCATCGCGCTTCAAGCTCCTCCGTCCCTCACCTCACCCCCTTCTCCCTCAACATCAAACACACCTCTTTCGTCTCTTTCCGAGACACCCACATCATCCGACCCGGAACCCCTCACTGCCGACTCCCCATCTCCTCAGCTCACCGCCGCTGAAGCGTCGAATTTCCAGCGACAGCTGAATAGCCTGCGCACAAAATTCTCGCATCATTCCCAGCATCTCAGCAGGGAGGCCATGGAGCGTCTTGGACTATTAGGCCTCCGCATCAACGAGGTGACGGGATACAAGGAGGTCGAGCGGCTGAAGGACGAGGTATTTCTCAAAGGTGGGTGGGGTTGCACATTGCTGTTTAGGTCTTCACGTAACTGATAGTTCCCGTATCCTGTGTCCAGAGAGCCAGCTCTCATCCAGCCGCCAGCAAGCCAAGACTGCGAAGCAAGCCTACGAAGCCGCCGTCACCTTGCGCTCGACATCACAAACGTCCGTCAACTCCCTGCTGGAGCGCAAACACTCGTGGACGGACCTCGACGTCATGAACTTTACCAACCTCGTGCGGTCCGACCATCTCTCGACGTCGCGCGTCAATTCTACTAGCGAGGAACTCAAGGCCGCCGAGGTGGCCGTGGACAAGGCGTTCTCGGACCTCATGCAGGCGATTTTGCAGCGGTACCACGAGGAGCAGGTCTGGAGCGACAAGATCCGCAGCGTGTCGACGTGGGCGAGTCTGGTGGTCCTCGGCGTGAACCTAGTGGTATTCATGGGTGCAATTGCGGTCGTCGAGCCGTGGAAGAGGAAAAAACTGGTCCTGGGCTTGGAAGAGAGGGTAGCGGGGATGATGGAGCGCGTGGAGGGCGAAGTCAGGGGCCTCACGGCGAGAATCGATACATTGGGGGACGGAGGAAGTACCGAGCGAGTCCCTGTTACTCCTCCTGTCGTTTCTGCGCCAGTTTCCGCAATAATCTCACCTTCTTCACCGAGATGGACGACGGAAATCACAGGCCTTCCCCCCTCCTTCGAACTCCTCTCGCAACCATCGCTCGAACGAGATCTGGGAGCCGCCACTCTTGTTGGTGCGACGAGCGCCATTGTTTTGACGGGGCTGATACGATGGCTGGTGAAGGGATCATGACCTATGCATTGCATCATACAGTTTTCTCCATCATCTATCCACCGCTCTTCACTTGCCCAGTGCTTCCTCCCTGTCCATAACTTTGGCATCTAGCTTGATCAGAATCACCGTTCGTTGTGGGTACTGGTCAGTGCCAACCGTGTGTGCCGTGACTCGTGCGGGCTGGGTTGTCTGTATCAGTACAGCAAGCGAAATACAGAAATAAACCAACAACATCTAGGCCATCCAGTACCCCCTCGACGATACCCGCGGTGAAGGCCTCGCACGACAATTGTCCCATGTCTTTTGGTATCGAGATGTGTTGCGTAAGAGGCGGTTGATTCAGCGTCAACATATCTATCGTATGGTCAGACGTGGTCTCGCAAAATCACCCATTCCACCCACATTCGTCTTCGCCCTCGACGGAACGTTCCAGACCGTCGGCAGGCTTGCCAAAGCAGTACCGATATACATGGGTATGTATGAACTGCAGGATCGGTATCAAGCGGTGTTCGCGCTTCGGGTCCTGATGCACAATATGAGTCTCCGTCGAAGCGCGACCGCAGGACGTACCTTCATCCCGGCCAGATGGGTGTTGCGCAGCAGCAGCAGACTCAGTATCCTCAGTCCCGCCTCATAGCCCAGCGAAGACAGCCTGTTTCCAACCACACGGACTTCAGCGCACACTCCCGTCCCCCGAATCCAGCAACCGCACCTTCGCTCGAGATCGGCCACGCTGTCGACCCTGCTCTGCGAGTACGCGACTATCTCTGCGAAGAGAAAAGACCACGCGCCTAGCGACACATCCATGCCTTTGGTCTTGTTTGATGGGCGGTCGAGGATGGTGGTGGGCGGCTGTTGGAGGTGGAGGGA
>JASZXS010000148.1:0-34947 GCA_035521475.1 Tremellales sp. Uapishka_1 | reverse complement strand
GAACATATGAGGGGGAAAGGTGGCGGAGGCGGTGGATGTAGGGGTGGGATCGTATTCACCGGATCCCGATTGAGATTCAGCATGAGAGTAGGTGGAATGGGTTTGCCGTGGGACCTCGGCCGTCTGTGGTCGGTGAAGAGGAGGCTCTAGCGGGTAGCCAGGCTCCGCATCCCTATCGCCAAGAGGTTGGTATTTCCCGCCAGAGACAGTCTCGTTGTTTCCGCCTATCGACGATATCCTCCTTAGCAATTCGGTCGACCTCGACCGCCTCGGCGCGCCGCGTGAGGAAGTCGCCGAAGATGCGATGGATGCTTGTCGTACGGGCGGGATGTGATGCGAAGCCTCGCTGAATGACGGCGCTTCGACACTTGCGTGCTCCGAGTCAACGTGTGGTGACATGGCGACGCTGGCGAGGGAGCTTCGGTCCGCAGCCCTGGGACCCATGGGTCTCGAGCCTGGACTAGGCGGAATAGCGCTGAAGCTTGCGAAGCCGGTCTTGCTGGATCCTCGTTTGTGTGTGGGTCGGAGGGAGAACGTAGGCTGGAAGAGGGTGGTGGTCGGAGCAGTTGAACGTGGGCCGACTCCCATGCCTGTGAATGAGACGGGTTGTGGATGGGAGGCCGTCGCAGGTGATAATGTGGAGCTCGATATGCCGAGTCCTTGGGACGATACCGAGGGCGATATTGTATGGGGAGGCATGTTTGGTTCAAGCAGAGGCCATAGGTTTGGAAGGAAGGACGCCTGTGTGCTGGATCCAGACGTGAGACTCAAGCAGAGCAGGGAGAACCGCTTGATCTTTTACTTAATTAGCGGAACAACAACAATCGTCTGGCAATCAGAAAAGTCATGCACGATACCAAGGCCGTTGCATGAGCCATCGGGCTGTCAGCCTGTGAAGGTACAGCCCACTTCTTGTTACAGACGATTTTGCCGACATGAGACATTACGCTTCCGGTAGGCCCTGAGCGGATCGTCATGTTGCATCTCGAGCGAGGCATGACAGGCGAGGCAGAGACTCGACGAGATGGGAGATGGATGTGAGATGGCTTGTCGGGGGAGTCACAACCCTAAACCTCAGCCGGTTCACTCCCATCCGACAGGAAATCAGCCACGTGGAAGCGGATAAAGTGGCAACAACAAGAGCGGTCATGTCCGCCAGATCCATTTGCTTCCGCTCAAGAGACGCTTCGGCCTCTCGAGGATGAATAATTTCGGATAGCTCGCTCTGTTGAGTGTCAAATACATCACCTAGTACTGGAACAATGTCGACTTCCACTCCAATTACTGCAGGTCCGTCAGGAGATCCATCTACCGCGTCTGCCAATGCGAAGAAGGAACCCGTCGTCATCATCTGCATCGGTATGGCCGGCTCGGTAAGTAGCTAGAATATAGCACACCTCTAGATTGTCTGATATTGCGATAGGGCAAAACAACTTTGATGCAACGGCTCAACTCTCACCTTCACACAAAAGGCTCACCGCCTTATATCCTCAACCTGGATCCGGCCGTAACACACATGCCATACACCGCGAACATTGATATCAGAGATACGGTCGATTACAAAGAAGTCATGAAGCAGTGAGTATCGATGGCGCCCTACATTTCGTGCTCTTGCATGGGTACGACATCAGCTAATCGTGCTCCCGCAGATACAACCTGGGACCCAATGGTGGTATTCTCACGGCCTTAAACTTGTTCACAACGAAATTCGACCAAGTCTTGGGATTCGTCGAGAAGCGAGCAGAGACCGTCGAGTAGGTGGAGAGAGTTTCTGAGGGTGTCGTCTCTGACGCGACTCGATAGATACATACTCGTCGATACTCCGGGGCAAATCGAAATCTTTACTTGGTCCGCGTCCGGCGCCATCATAACCGATGCCATCGCCTCTTCCTTACCGACCGTTGTGGCCTACATCATCGACACGCCCCGAACGACATCACCTGCGACCTTCATGAGCAACATGCTCTACGCTTGCTCGTTTGTGGTTGCCGCATCGGACTCCAGTTCAAGCTGATAGGTTGTCATAGGATACTGTACAAGACACGCCTACCCTTCATCCTGGTCTTCAACAAAATCGATGTCGAACCTCACGATTTCGCGTTGGAATGGATGGAAGACTTTGAAAAGTTCCAAGAGGCTCTTGCAGAGCGTGGTAGGGAGGAGAACGGGGAACAGAGCTATATGAACAGCTTGGTCGGGAGCATGTGTCTGGTTCTGGAGGAGTTTTACAACAATCTGCGGGTAAGTGATTCTCTCTCCCATCCTCGCCAATGGGTTTTGACTGGTTTTCAAGGCGGTCGGCGTATCAGCGATGACGGGTGAGGGGATGAAAAACTTTTTCGGTGCGGTGGAAGAGGCTAGGAAGGAGTACGAGGCGTGAGTCGACGTATCATAAGAAGCTTCTTTGAAAACTAATCTCGTTATTGCAGAGACTACAGACCCGAGCTCGAGAGGCTAGCAAAGGAGAGGAAAGACAAGACGGAAGCGGATAAGAAATCCCAGCTGGAACGGCTGATGAAAGACATGGATGTGTCTGGATCATCACAGCCTCCGCGCGGGGGCAATCCATTCGGACCGCACGCGAGGAACGAGAGGGAGGACCGGTGAGCATCCGTTCTCTGCGAAGGTGCAGGGGCTGAAGGAAAGGAAGATATATGGATGACGAGTCTGAGGGATCGGAGGAAGATGAGGAGGAAAAAGAAGCTATCAGGCGGCAAGAGGAAGCGGAGCTGGACGCAGACGACGGCGAAGAGATAGGGGCAACGGACGTCGGTATGTGTGCTGCGGGAAGGACGAACCACGCTGACTCGATGATGCGACGAGTAGAAGACCCAATCCATGGAGTTTCTGAAAGGGGGCCAGGGATGAGGTGGCCTAGACCGGTGTAGATGGATGTAGCTTCTCTCTTTTGCCATTTCTCCGCTGTGCATCATGTGCAGACAAATAGGAGCTCGAGGGGAGCTGCACACCTCGATAGACTTTTTCCAGGAAAGAGGATCAGGAAGGTCGCATCGCCTTCCAATGGCCATTCATCTTCACTGTTTACTCTACGCTCTACCCCGCCTAAAGGTCGAGCACTTTCTTCATGAACGGGTCCTTCCTCGCCCATTCCTCCAAAGAGGGGAGATCGGGAATGACCTCTCTGCCCGTCGTGCCGGGGAAGTAGACATCCTTGCTCCTGATTGTGAACGTCATGAGAATGATACACAAGTGAGAGAGCTCGATCACGTCACTCACGTGCGGTACAACGAGTCCAAGGACGGCCAGAACATGCCCAAGGTCTGTTTCATCTCGTCGCTGTAGAACGCCTCCTGAGACATGTGCGGAGTGGTGATCGTCTTTCCGCTGAGGAGGGCGAGCCGAGTGGCGATATCGCCCCAGGTGTGCGTCTCGATGGCATTCAATACTTCTTTCCCTGGTGTCGCGTCAGCCTGGCAGGAGGGTTTCTCCGCAGCGAGACTGTCTAGCTCCGGAGGAAGGTAGTACGAGACTTACCGAGGAACCGGTCTCGCTCCTGGAAGATCTTGCGCACGAACAGACCGACGGTAACGACGGACGTGAACTGCTGGCGAACGCTGTCGGGACAGAACAGGTTGAACGAGATGGACCCGTCTTGGTTCGTTTGGACCATCCCAACGTGCTCCAGATTCTCCCAGTACGCAGAGGAGTAATAGATGGTGTATGCCATCCCTGATTCCCGCAAAAGCTCATTGACTGGACGAACAGGTGAGCGAGACGTCGTGACGAGGCGGGAGAGGATGGCTGGGCGCGGCACTCACGCTTCAGACCCCCAGGGGTGAACATGCCCTCTACGAGGTCCGATCCTAGATAAGAGGAAGACAGGACAAAGTGCTGGACACCTGCCGCCTTGGCTGCCTCGATGGCATGGCTGCCATATTTGATCTCCGTCTCGATCACCTGCGCGGTCTTGCCTCCGTTCTCGGCGTAGATCGACCAGACTACCTTATGCTCAGCTCGGGTGATGCTATTCCTTTCACTCACAGTCCGTATTGATGAACGCGCCGTATGCGCCTACGAGGTACTGCTTGTACCCGGCGGGATCTCGAAAGTCACCTTGGACGAGCGTGAGGTTTGGCAGCTTTCGCAAGTCGATTCCTCCCACTGAGGTAGGGTCAGAGGGCAGCTGGTTGCACATACAGGCGGAAAGGATACTCGCTGTTCAGCTTGGGGCTCTCGAGGTTGCGGACGACCCCAACGATCTCGTATTCGTTCGTCTCGGAGAGGCGCTGGCACACGGATCGGCCTTGCCAGCCGGAAGCGGGGAACACCACAATCTTTTTTTGGGCGGACATCGTAGAGAGGAAATGAATTACGAGACAGGTTGGCGGCATTCATGACTGCCAAACATTCTTATAAGGCTCTCGGAAGGAGTGCACCGCCTGCTTGCCATGCTAGCCGAACACTGCCCCGTGAAACGTCTCGGGCATCGAGGTCTCCGCTCACTTCAGATGCGGACTCCGCGTTGTGTGTCCGCTTCGGATTCGTTATGGCTCCCCTAGCTTGGCAACAGAGCACCATCAAAGAAGTGTCCAATGAAATGCACCACGTGAAGAGTGCCAGGAAACGAAGTGGCAACCAGCTTATACCTACCCATACATAGTTCCGCCCTAGATTTGGCTACGGGCGGCGTTGACAGCTAGTGTAAGAGCGGCATGATTGACATCCTTTTTGTCGACTTGTTCCAGCAGTGGACGACTGTGATCCCACCTCACTTTATGGACTGAATGACTCTTTCTCCACCCCGGACAGACCCTGCGGCTCTTCGAGTCTGAGCAGATACGAACAATCAGAAGGACATTGCGCGCTCTCCATCCAGACCCGTCCCTTTTCTCTGAGCCCTCTGACGCAGGATCCATATGTTGATCAGATCGGAGGACACCATGCGCCAAGACCGGTACTCTGCGATAATCCTATAGGAACTTCAAGGATAATCGACAGGTACAGCGGTGATGATATCACCTTTGTCATTACCGATTGCGTGCTTTCGGGTCCACTCCGGAGGACTTCGGCCCATGGCATGCTTGTCCGAATGTCGGCTTGTAATGATGGCACCTTCTTCGACACTGCACACACCACGATGACTATCGAGATCCATCCTCCAGCTGCAGAGTTGGAAGCGCTCATCCTCAAGGGTGCTCGGCAGTGGAACGGCAAGGCGTTCCCCATCGCCTTCAAGGTGGCGGATGAGACCGCCACGTCGGTCAGCGCCGGCGCCGAGTTTCTGGAGCAGTTTGCTGCGTGCGGAGAGCTCACGCGTCTGCTGCAGGAGCACGGCGGCGTGCTGTTCCGAGGGTTCGGCTCGCCATCCGCCCAGACGTTCTCGTCGCTCGTCAATGCGGCAGAACGAGGAAGGGGAAATACGCCTTATCAGCAAGTCGGATTGGCCGGGAAACGGACGGTCCAGGCGAACGAAGTCTTCACCGCGAACGAGGGCCCCGAAACCCAGCGATTCTTCCTTCACAACGAGGTGGGAGTCATAGTCGCCCGCTGCTTCCATACTTCAGACTGACGCGAATCACAGTACGCTCGGTACACCCGATTTCCCGGTTTCATCCATTTCTACTGCGAGACCGCACCGGTAGAAGGCGGTGAATCACCGATCGGCAACAGCTTGGAAATGTTCAAACGCATCCACGACGAGATACCCGAGTTTGTCGACGAGGTCCACAAGCGCGGACTCAGTATGAAGCAGATCTACCCCGCGCCATACTACAATAATGGCAAGGTGTGTAATCTTGAAACGGAGGACGGTGTCTGACGAGACCAGTCCAACTATTTCGACTACACGGGTGTCGATACGTTCGGTCAGACGTTGGAGCCAGGAGACGACGAACCAACTATCAAGAAGAAGGTGGAGGAGCAGGTCCGTCGCCTCACGGACGATTTCGCGTGGTTGGAGAACGGGGATCTGGAAGTCGTTCAGCACATCGCAGGTGGATATCACAGCTGCGCACTCTCGGCATGCCGACACTCACCGAGACTCCGAATCCAGCTGTGAACCGATATCTTCCCACAGGCGAGCCAAACTGGTTTAATGGATTGTCAGGTATGCGCACTGCGATGCCCGTCTCCACCTCTGCTGAGATCTCATAGCTCGTCATGGAACCGGCGGCTTCATGCAGGCCACGGAACCGCCTTACAAGGGGACCGACGGCAAGACCTGTATGTCGATTTCGAAGTAGAATGAGTAGATCAGTAGCGCTGATATCAACCAGATCCGCCATCAAGGTACAGCGACGGTACGGCGATCCCTATCAAATACCTCGACCGCATTCTCGAGATCTCGCGAGCCTGCGAGTTCACCTTCAAGTGGGAATTTGGAGATATCTTGTTCGTGGACAATCTGAGGACGATGCATGGGCGGGCGCCCTGGAGCAACGGTCCCCGGCGGGTCCTGGTCAGTATGTGGGACACGTTGGACGGTACATTGGCACCCTATTAGTAGGGACAAGCTGGATCGTACTTGATAGCGTGAGGGTTCCTTCGGAAAGAACCACGTTTTCTCGGGTATTGCCGGTCCGAACCAAGAAGCTTGTACTGTGTTCCGGAGTGTCACTCAACTTGCCAACCCACTTCATGCAACATGGCATCCTCACCTAAGCTCAACGGCGATGCTCGCAAGGTGCTCGATACGTATCTACGAGACACAGTCCAAGGGCACGATGTCCCAGCCCTTCACTTTGGCGTCACCAGTGCCGATGATATCATCTATTTCAACCAAGCTGGCGACAGGGTCTTTGGGGAACCGGACATGGGCCAGGTGGACCAGGACACCAGTATGTCGGGATGTCATCACGAAAAAGCAAGCTGCCAGTATTGACCGTACCTCTCCCAGCACTGGAGCTCTTCTCCATGACCAAGTTTGTCACGACCGTGAGCTATCTCTCCGCAGCGGGGAGGATGATATCAATTTCGTAATACAGGTCGCATGCTTGATCGCTATCGACCGCGGCCTGATTTCGCTCGACTCGGAGGAGCTCATCGAGAAGTATCTGCCCGAGCTCGGCAAGCTTGAGATTCTAGAAGGATATACGGAGGATGGACAACCGATCCTCAGACCGGCTCAGACGAAGATCACGCTCAAGATGTTGATGAGCCACAACTCTGGTACGTGAATTCCACATCTAATTCACCAAGCTCACGCAGACCGACCATACCTCCAGGCCTCAGCTACAACTTCTCGTCCCCCGACATCCTCCGATGGCGAGCCGAGAACAAGGTCCCCCACATGCTCGGCCCGGGCGTCACCTTCGAGACCCTCATCCAGCCCCTCGTTTTCGAGCCGGGCTCCGCATGGAAGTACTCTATCGGACTCGACTGGGCAGGCGAGCTGCTCGTCCGAGTGACCGGTCAATCCCTCGAGACCTTTTACAAGGAAAACATCTTTGACCCATGCGGGGCCCACAGTCTTTCCTTCTATCCCAACGAGGACATTATGGCGCGCAAGCAGGCAGTGTGCACACGGGACTCGGATGGCAAGATCGAGCTCCTCAAGGGAACCGCGATGGGTCGAACACTCGATGCAAGTGCCGTCGGACCGTTCCTCGCGGGCGGCGCAGGACTCTTCGGGACCGCGAGGGACTACCTCCTCATACTCCAACACGTGCTCAAGTGTTCCCCACACAACCCACACCCTCCGACAAAGCCGCTCTTCGCTGCTTCCTCCTTCGACCTTCTATTCAAGCACGCTTGCGTGGAGGGTACCCCCGAGAAGCCGGTGACCTCCAAAGCCGACATGGCCAAGATGGCCGCCGGACAGACGTATCACGATCCAGCACATCTGGCCGATGAAGGCGCACTCGTTGGACACAGTATTGGCCTGTTTCTCAACTTGGCCGATTCGAAGAACGGGAGAAAAGCCGGGAGCGGGACATGGGACGGTGCAGCGAAGACGCAGTTTTGGATCGATCCCTCCTCGGGTCTGGCGGTGAGTCTCATTCCTCCTTCGGGGGACGCAGCTGACGGGTATCTAGGGTGTGTGCTGCACGAATCTGCTCGCGCCGAACCCAGACTACTTCATGAAAGTGTACAATAGCTTTGAGCGAAAGGTGTATGACGGGCTCGAGGCCTCAAAGTGAGTTGTACAGGTTATTCGTCCTCCGGCGAGGCGGGTAGCGTATGAGAACAGAGAGTCGTATGCATATTTGGCAGACCAACCATTCGGTCTTTAATTATAGCTGAAGCGAGAAAAGTATGTGCAAGCATTGTACAAATTCCGTCCGCCCTCCCCGCCGTTTCCTTAAGAAGCAGTCGATGCGTCACACCTTGAGCTCATACAACGGCGGCAACTCCCTGTCGTCGACACTCCTCTTCAATCCGTTCAACTTCGTCCGGTGCTTGAAATCATAATCCGCCATCCTGTCGCACGCCTTCCACCCTAGGGCATGCAGATCGTCCAAATGCTCATCGATGTCGTTGAGCAAGGCGATATTGAGCCCCAATGACCCTTCGCACTCGTCCGTAGCGCTTCCCGCCCTGAACTCGTACAACGCACAACCGCAGTGTTTGCAAAAGTAGTGCTTATTGAGGCCCTCGCCAAAGGTGTACTCCGTGACGAGGGAGTCCAGCGGCTTCCATGGCGAGGCGGGGAGGGACGGTGACCAGAAGGTATCCTGTCGTGCGGGATATATCCATGTCGCGCCGTTCTGACGGGCGTTAGCAGACAACCACGGTGCAACAGCAAGCGCTCCACTCACGCCGAGACAGATCGAGCACGCGCAATCATTGGCGCGTGTCTCGGTGAGGGGCGTGGACAGCACCGCAAACTTGATGGCCTGGCAGTGACATGCCCCCACGAGCACCTCGGTTCTCTCGCTCGTTTTCCTGGTCGCCAGGTAGTCTTCTGCACCGGGAAGATCTGATAACGAAGGGTGGGAGTATGGCGGAGTGCGTTCCGCACCCGAGTACCTGTATATCCGCGTCAGAAGTGAGAGCAGCAGAGCAAGGCGGGTTCGCCTTACAGCGTAAGGGGATGCTGCCAGAGGTCGAAATGGGGATCTCGGATGGCACGCATCTGGTACACGGTCGTCGCTCTTACGTTGCAGCCGCTCCAGATGGATTTTACTCACGTTGTACATGGTCTCCTTGTCCGAATCGAAACTCCCACCGGGCATCAAGGTCCCGCACGTCGCACAGAACTGAGGATCGCTCAGTGGGAAGCCTTCAAGGTGAGCCTGCGACGTACGTGATGTGCAAAGCTTTTGCTGCCGAATCTGTACTCCTGCAGCTCGACACCGTCCTTTCCGACCCCTCTGATGATCTCGAACCGACTCCCCGGGGGAGCCGAGCCCCAAACGACCTTGCGCTTGATGCAGTGGGAGCAGTCACAGACGCCATTGTTGGTGAAGGGTTCGGGCTCGCTGGGAAGTGTGAGACGCAGGACATGGGCCTGGCAGTGGCATGCGAGGTGGACCACATGTGATTCAGCCATATCGTCAAGTGGACGTGAGTGTGTAGAAGAAGATCAGGAAAAGGACGAGGATATAACCCAGAGTCGAGCTGGGTGACTGGATCCCGGTGAACTCTGTTCTGTCAGGTACAGCCGCCTTTTCCAACGGAACCATGGGTACCGTGTTCATCCGCTTGTAC
Organism: Tremellales sp. Uapishka_1; assembly: GCA_035521475.1. Taxonomy (NCBI): domain Eukaryota; kingdom Fungi; phylum Basidiomycota; class Tremellomycetes; order Tremellales; species Tremellales sp. Uapishka_1. The sequence goes on along the minus strand of JASZXS010000148.1, from coordinate 25,338 downwards.
CAATCCGCGCCTCGTCTCTTGGCCAGGCTACGGGCAGCTGTTCATCCCCCACAGACTGCTCGACTAGATCACCTAGCATGCTAGTCATCTCGCGTCATGCATCGGAATGCTTGACCACCTGCGGTCGGCTTTCTCCTGTTCGCGCCGCCTCGCGAGGTATCTCGGTCAAATCCGATCACACCAAAAATCGGATTTGTCATCGCGTGCCCATCGTTCATGCACTTCTCCCTCCAACGATCAAGTCCGTGACGACTGTCTGATACCACAGCGACGAGAGAGACGACGCAGTTTCGCCCCGGGAACTCATCATGGAATCCGATGCTGACCCCACCGAGTCGACGGCACTGTTGGCGACAGACAAGCCGAGACGCTCCTTCTTCCCACCGCTCCGTCGGGTCTTCTTCACCTCGTTCCTCCTCTCGCTCACCTTCGCCGAGACGCAGACATCCCTCATCTATGCGTTCAGAGTGATGACTTGCGACGAGTACTACAAGACCCACGCCTGGGGAGGACCGGCCGACGCCGATAGATGTGCGCTTCGATCCATCGAGAGTTCCACGGCGTCAAGTATCGCGCTCATGAGCAGCGTGACAACGACTTGTAGTACGTCTTCGTGCAAGGCTTCGCAGCCAGTACTCGATTGTCCTTGCTCACCCATGCTTATCCATTAGCGATCGTGAACCTCTTCGTGACGGGATATTGGATCAAGCGCTTTGGCGTGAAAGCCGCCATGTTCCAGCAAACAGCTTGGGCGGCGATGCGCAACCTTACCCAGATCCTTGCGCTGCACGTCGGTGGAGCGACTGGTATGCGGATCATCCAGTCGACTCAGATCTTCAACATCATGGGCTCTGGGGGAGGCTACCAACTCGCTGCGAATGCGTATATAGCCGTGCTGGCCAAGCCCGAAGACAGGACAGCTTTATTCGGTGTCCTAAACGGGATCATGATGCTCGGATCCTCCGTCGGGTATACGTGTGAGTCAGCTGCGACACGTCCGCCTGTCATTCGCTGACTTGTGCATTTTAGTCGGCGGAATGCTGGACTATTTTCTCGGTCGACTCGCTTCGTTCCAAGCGGCATTTACGCTCCTGGTATTCTGCACCATTTTTGGCTCCCTCTTCCTCCCATATATAGATCCACGCGCTGCGAATACCGAGTCTATGGCAAAAGCACCGAAAAAGACCTCGTTCCTCGCCCCGCTCAAACTGTTCATTCCGCGAAAGAAGGAGGTCGACGGGAGATTGAAACGCGACTACAACCTCCTTCTAATGGGCGCCGGAGCGTTTCTCTCCGTCTTGGCAACAGGCTACGTGCCCATAGCGCTGCAGCTCGTTGGCACCAATACGTTTGGCTTCATGCCGGCCGAGAGCGGGATGATGCTCGTGAGTCAAGCACGTGCAGAGGAACGACTGCTAACGTGTCCAGTCGCTCACCCTCCTCGTTAAAGCGTTCTTCCTGTCCATCTGCTTCCCGAGGATCATCAAGCATGGTCGTCGATGGATGTCGTCGGCATCGATGCCTGAGGTCACTGTCTCGTCCTGTACGCCCTCCCTATCAGGGCAGGAACATTTAGACGATCCCGCACAAGCTCCTCCCGCCACTCCGCTCATCGCCAACGAAGAGCCGCATCAGAAATTGCCCTCGCCGACCGACAGGCCGCACGGCTCGGCGTTCGATCTCCTCTTTCTCCAATCCTCGATCCTGCTCGACGGATTCGTCACGGCAGCCGTCTCGCTCGCTTCGAGAGGGTGGCACATCTACCTCGCCGCCGTCGCGCTGCCCTTTGCGAGCGGCACTGGCTCGGCATGCAAGGGCGTCGTCCTTGACTTTGTGGAACCCGAGGACCGTTCGGATGCCCTGAGCGGGATTGCGCTGATAGAGAGACTCGGTGCGTTTCGCTTCATCGACGGCTGGATGACGCTGATCCAGCTTAGCTACGGTCTCCACCATCGGTATTTTTGGCTTCTTCTTTGCTCTGCTCAGCGAGATTGGCAAGCCCACCTTGATATTTGCTGCGGATGGCGTACGTTCCGCTTCGATGATGGACTGGCCGAATCAGGTTGCTAACAGATTTCCACGGACAGGGTATCGCCTTCGTCGCTTTCTTCTTTCTGCTTTTTGTCAGACTACCCAAAGAAGGAGCGGTGGCGCTACCTGCATGATAGACTAGCTCATACACTGAACCGGAATAGATGCTTGTAAAAGAAAGTCTACCGAGGGCACAATAAGCTTAGATAAGATGTTGGCGTGACGTCACCAGATGATAAAGGATTGGTCATGGTTCTCCTTTCTTGGTCAGCGGTGATTATCATTGATGGTCAAGGCCATGTGTACAGACTAGCTGTTGCATCGTCTCCGCCATCGTCTTCAGCAGCACCATTCTTTTGAACATCTCAGGCAAGAGATCCATCACCATGTCCACAATCATTATCACGGGCGCCAACCGAGGGTGACTGATTCTTGCTTCAGGGCCAAGCGGGCCACTAACGGATCCCAATAGCCTCGGCATCGAGTTCACTAAGTCTTTCGCATCGAAGGGGTACAGGGTGATTGCCTTTGTCCGGGATCCCAGCAAGATGCCAAAGGTCGAGGGCGTCTTGGCGATCAAGTACGATGCGTCCTCGAGTTCTTCCGCTTCCGAAGCCATCAGAGAGTTGAAGGAGGCGCACGGCGTCAGTATGGTCGATATCGTACGCTGTTTTTCGCACACTGTGGTCAGCAGGTTGACCCCTCGTGCAGGTCCTCGCGAACGCAGGTGTATTGCCCTCGGCGGCTTTGATCAGAGATATCACTCCCGAGGAGTTTGAGCTATGTTGGCGGGTAAACGTAGGTCAACTATTAGGCTGTCCCTTAGTTTCTACTGAACACCTCTGCGCAGTTCCTCGCTCCCGCGATGCTCTTCCAAGCCGCACGGCCCATCTTGAAGGCGAACGGCAAATACATTGTCATGTCCACCGAGATGGCGACCCTCGACCAAGACCTTTCCTCTGGGATGGGTTCCTACAGTACCTCCAAGGTGGGCTTACTGCCGACTGCTGCTGTTCTCTACCGTGTCTTGCTCACACGGCCTCTGTAGACCGCGGTCAACGCCTTGATCCGAAAATTGCATTTCGAAGAACCCGATTATTCCATTTTCTCCCTCTCCCCCGGATGGGTGGATACGTACGTCTCTTCCAACCATTCATCAGGGATACGACCACGAGACCAACATGATCGGGAACAGGGAGATGGGTTCGACCGGCGCTTCGTGGTCAGGTCTCACCAAGACGCCTCAAAGAGTGTCCGATACGTTGCGTGAGTTGGTCTTCTCCATGACTGTGGCGGTGAGAGCTAAGGTAGACTATAGCGGGTATGGTCAAGGTCATCGAAGACGGACACAAAGATAACTACTCTGGCTACATGATAAACTAGTGAGTCTGATGGAGGTGATGCATCAGGACTGAAACTCTACGAAGTGACGGGACCAGGATGAAGTTTTGATCGGATTGTTGAGTGATGATGCCATGTGACCAACTTGGTGAGACAGAAATCTCACGGCCTAGTGGGGAGCGTCACTTGATACCCTCTTAGTCTATGAAATCCGTGTCTCGGTGTACGTATACCAGGAATCGTTCAGGAAAATGGTGATGTTCGAGTTCAAACGGCAGGCAACATTTCCGCACAGACGTGGTAGCAGCGCTGCATACGGACATAGGGCGAGATTGGAGAATCGCGTTCCGTGGTCAGGACCTGGGTGTGGGAATGTGAGGATATAGACAGCCCAATGCATATGTAATCGAGTCCGCGTCCAGCTCTCCCATCCCATGATATATGTCTTTCCTCTCTATTCGATGATCGCCGTTTTGGTAAATACTCCCTCCGATCCTATGATCCCACCTCTTAAACTGCTCGACGTTCGTTCCACCCTCAAGACATCTGAAATGCCCCGCACCGCCCCCTAGTCCAAATGCTTGACATCGAGGTCAGGCAACTTGTCCCCGACCTTCTCCCATCCCTCATACCCCATCGCCACGGACTCCAACGCCTTTCCAGCCCTCTCCAAATCATCATTGACAATCACCAGATCATGTCCGTCCGTCTGCGCAAACTCGATCTCGGCCTTGGCGGCGTCCAGTCGTTTCTTTATACTCTCGTCCGACTCTGTGCCTCGACCCGATAACCTCGATCGTAATGTCGGAATATCCGGCGGGGCCAGGAAGAGGAAGACGGGTTCGAGGGGCGGGGACTGAAGTGGAGCTTTGGCACGGAGCTGGAGGACGCCCTGGAGCTCGATGTCGAGGATACATCGAAGGGGCGCGAGCTCGGACAGCGCCGCAAAAGTCGTTCCGTAGCTGGGCGGAAGCACTCAATGGAAGGGTGCCAAGAAGGGAGCGAACGGGGCTCACCAATTCCCGCCAAATTGCGCCCATTCCAGGAACTCGCCGCTCTCGACTCGCTTCATGAACTCGTCCTTGGTGACAAAGTGGTACTCCCGCCCGTCGGCCTCGCCCGTTCGAGGTGATCGCGTGGTGTGCGAAATGGAAAATCCAAATTGGTTCGGGTGGTTCGCAAACAAAGTTTTGAGAAGCGTCGACTTGCCCGTACCAGATGGACCACACATCACGAGAGGCTGAGAGGACAGATATACATCAGAGGGACTTTACTGGACAAGGGACAGGTAAGGGGGACTGACTCGAGCGACGACGCTGGGGCTGATGGAGGAGGACGACATGAGGGATCGTGTGGTCCGGGGTATCAGGCGGGATAGGTGACGGGAAGCGAGAATGGTGAGGTGGACCGAGGAACGGTTGGGCCGCAGAGCAAAGGTGGACAAGAAGAAAATGCTCGAGAGCAACAGAGGTTGTGGACGCGACCCTCGCGCTGGAATTTCCGTAAAGGGCAATCTCAAATGTGGCAGCGATCCGCAGCTGACATCCAACCACTACCATATTGCGTATGGGATCTCCGGTCAGTCCGTTCGCTGGTGCCTATTGCTCTGGCTAAATCTCTGCTTGACCAATACTTCCTCGCTGGGCAAAGGACATGAGGAGCGTAAACTTGTAGATCTGCGAGATGAGCGAAGCGGTAACTCGAAAGCCCGAACGAACGATATGTCGATCCCGAATACGATGGTCTCTCGCTATGATCGGATGAGCTTCCTCTCAATCTATCGACCCTTGAGCATCTCGTCCTAGTATAGGGCGGTGGAGCTGGAATCGAGTACCGCGCAGCCGGTATAGATGGCGAAAGGCAATGCGACAGTTATCCGATGTCCCACTTGCTCTCTGAGCGGAGCCGTAGCGACTCCTCTGCGAACTGAACACACCTTCAGCTTCCGACGATGAGGTAGGAATGCACCGTCACGCCATTGAGTCTACCGGATATCGACCCGTTAAGCCACAAAGCGGCAAGGGGTTCCAAGAATGCGTCTCCCGTCCGCACCAGAGGCACGATCGTAGTGATTGGCCGGTGTAAGCATTGCGGTGTCGCCAATAGCGCACCTGTCACATGCTACGAAACAGATATCCACGCCACAGGCTCTGGGCGGGCTCAAACCCGCGATGGACATGAGATTTGGAAGCAGTTGTCCGACATGTAACGCATTTCGTCCGATCTGAGGAAATGGTTCCACGCTCGTAGCTCGTCTGTAGAGGGCGCTACTAAGCCTATAGTGACCGTTGCTCTGAAGGCGCCGTTGCGCTGGAGAGCTTACGGACGGTGACGGCCAAGCGTGTGGCTTACGGTGCCACATCGGGGTTACCCTGGATATCTCCACACCACATGCAGAGGAGTGCACGCCTTGTTTCCCTCATGCCTAATCACTTCTCTCTTTCCCTCCACTCTTCACGTCCACCCAGACACCTGTACCATGCAGGTCGACCCGGACGACTTTGCACACTCGCACACCCCCAGCATGGATCCACACGACTCGTCCCACGATGAAGAGGCCGCGCTCGAAGTCCTCCGCGCAGCGCTCTCAGGCGACTCGACCCATCTGGCACCGTCCCCGTCTTCCCAGGTCCATATGGCCGACATTGACCCGGCTCTCCAGCCGCAACCAGAAGCGCAGAGGACCGCTCTGCACGAGGCGGAGAAGGCGCTGAACCAGCTCGTCATGCATAGCAATACCAACATGACTATATTGGACAATTTGAAACTCCCTGCAGCCTTTGACGGGCTCACCTCGAGCTTGGAGGCGTTGGTAAACAGCAATCGTCGCCAGGTGGGGATAGTCCGGGACCTCATCGCAAGTCTTGCCCAAGCGGGAATTGGCTCGACCATTCGTGAGTTGAAGGCGATGATCTGGAACTTCACTCTGACGGGGGGTCGCAGTGCTGGCCACACCGTCCGGCTATGTCACTCGTGAGAGATACAACGAGCTGCAAGCGCGTTACGACGCGCTCAGTGGTCGACCCGAACCGTCGCGTAAACGCGGAACGAATACGCGACAGAGCACCTCCGGGATCGAGGTGGAGACAGCAGGGGACGGCGAACGATTCGACCCACCGATAGTTACCACTGCGTCCGAAGACAAGTCTCGCAAAAAGAGGAGCATGAAACTAGAGGTCGGTCATTTATTGTCATTTGTGATGAAACGTTGGGTGCAGACTGATCGGGATACAGCATCTGGTCCACCAAAAGGCGAATCGAAGACTTGGAGTCGAGTACCTCGTTTCGGGCTTCGAGGTGCAGGGCTCGAAAGATTTGCCTGCGCCAGAATCGAAAGCCCCGCATATTCTCCAATCAGTCAACTGCTGCGAGGAGTACCGTCCCAACTTTCAAGGCGACATCAACGCCCCGACGGTACGACCGTTCATAGACAGAGTCGTGGAGGACTGTATATACGAGTGGGAGGAGAAGGGGATGGGTGCGGGCGAAGAAGATATCGGGAGAGACCAGGTGAGTCAGAATTACGCTTGGGAAGTGGTTTGGCTTATCACGGATAGATCGAACGAGCGGTCCACGTGTATTGGACGAGACTGGGGGTAAGTGCTCATAATCTGGCGAATGGGTCGACTACTAATGAACCAATAGAAACGGTACGACGAGCAACTGACTCGAGAACGAGGAGAGGTGCACCGGGACGAGTTGACGAGGAGAAAACAAAACCAATACCGCAGGCAACAATCCGTCAGTCCCGATCACTGCAGGCCTTGTTCCCCATCCTAACGACGTAACTTGCAGCTGCTCGCGCGCCGTTCTGTTGCCTTTGAGCAATCCCCTTTGAATGCGTGCAAGCTTCGAGCACTGTATCGTACCCTCTTGACAATCGACTTCACCGCGCCTACGAACGAGAAGCCTGACCCAAAGCGAACCTACACTTATGAAGAGTGGGAAGCCTATCGGCGACTTTCCAACGGCGGCAAGCCCACCGAGGCTCACGAGATCATTGATCAGTTCTGGCTCTCTGATACGGTGAGCTTTCTCATACTGCTGGCGTCTCGTTCTCATCTGATCGAGTGTGCACCAGGCGCGAAGCCTTCTTACTATCCTCGACATCTCTGCGAATGATCAAAACTCGCGCTTGAAACGCAAAGGACGGCCCAAGCAGCCTTCACCGACGTTCCATCTTCCCTCTGCACTCTGGGATCGAACGACCATGCCTGTCATCCGTCCAAAGGACAGCGAGGGGCTTCCCATATCAGGCGCGAACGGCATCATCCTCTACAGATTCCACGTGGACGAACAGGTGCAAGCCGAGTTCCCAGACTGGGCCAAGGGGCTGTACGATAATCCTCCATTGTCGGAGGACGATGCGCTCTTACCGTCCCTGCCGGAAGTCATGAACTTGGACCAATACGCGCTCCTCAAGCCCCGTATCAAGGCCGCGCGCGAAGCGGCCAGTCCGAGAACCCTCACCCCGGAACAAGTGCAAAACTCGCACGTTCCCGAGGGCGAACAGCCGCAGCCGCCGCCGCCGCAACCGCAACCGCAGCAGCCCGAGATGGACCCCGTAACCGTAGATTTCATGTCGCGCAATCTCGACTCGTTTGTCGCGCTCGCCTCAAACCCATTCCTGGCACTCACTTCCCCGGGAGCATTCACCCTCCAGGGAATGGGCGATCAGGAGACTACCGCGGGCGGGCCAGCCGCCGGAGGACCCTCGCTTGGATCGTCTGTCAGAGCGCGAAAACTCGCGAAGCGGATGGCATCAGAGTTACCGGGCGGGGCGGCAACGCCTGTGCCCAAGAGGTCGAGGTTGGGGGAGCAGGTCGAGGTCGACGTCGACCTCAAGGACGACGCGGGCTTCCTGGAGGGGCTATAGCAAATGAAACACGGGTAACGTCGTATATGATCGTGGTGTATGGCATAGGGTAGAGTAGTGTAGTGTAATATACATGTGAGCTATCGTCGCCTAACCGTTTCCACTTTTTGAGAGCTAGGGAACGGGGAAAAACTAAAGACCCATGCTTGCGGGTTGATTCATGTGACAGGCCGGGATCCGTGGAAGGGGGGACGAAAGGTTTGTTGCAGTCGGGAAAAGAGAGCTGGGAGGTACTTGGCGGAAAAAGGGGTATGGGACAGTCTGTAAAACAAGGTTCAGCAAGCGTCCCTCGCAGCCGTGTCCTGCGAGAACCGATCTCCAACCCGAGCTTCCTCGACGGTCAGATCCACTGCCCGGCAATACTATTGCATTCCCCCAAACAGACCGCGAATCCAAAAAGTACACTGACGGCGAGTCGAACGCCGGTCCACTGCTAAAGTACCTTCATGGAAGGCAGTGATGATAACCGCTACACTATCAGCGTAATTACGCTGCGGAATCAATTCCACGGCTTAATATATTCACAATTTGCCATTTGTGTATGCGACCTGGCCATGCCGTTTCACCCGACCTATCCTCTTGACACTCACTCTTGCATGGGCCCGATGATCAGTGCCTGTGGAGTGAATGTCGATAGGGAGAGGTCGCTTGGGGGGAACAGAGTAAGATACCGAGTGGACAGACGTATTTTGTGTGACGCGGGCGGACCTATGTACAGTGAATCATCGAGTGCCGCACGGGTCGATGATGCCCCGCGCAGCCAACCGAGCTCTGGTCAAACGGCAAAGATGCCCTAGTTGGCTATCTACCGAAAGAGACCTGGGCTGCGGCCGACGGTCCCTGTGTAAGCGATCGAGTCAGACGGGCCGGCGACGGAGTGTTTCCGTCCCAGGTAGCGTGTAAATTGTACTCGAAGTTCACCCACAACGTATCTCGAATCTGTTTGCATGGGCGCTATTAATCGGCTACCCATGTTTCTGCATTTTTTCGCACCCCCCTCCCATAGGTCACCCTCCTCTACTCATTCCACTACTCTCACCCTCCAATCGTTTCCACTTAGATAGCCTTGGACTTGGAGAGCTCTGTTTGCCGTCGGACTCGTCAGCACTTCCTCAACTTTTCCGGTAAACAATAACGCACGCTCGATCTGAGCGAGAGCCTCCTCCAGCAACTGCTTTTTGAAAGCGGGTTTGGCCAACTCGGCGTCAACGTTCTCCTTGACGGTCTTGATAAGAGCAATCTGCTCGGCTTCTCTCTGCTGCTGCTCGTATCGGACCCACGAGTCCAAGACGGACTTCAACTCGGACTTGATGGCAGAGTCCTGGGCGAGGAGGAAGTTGGCGTGTTCGAGCTCGTTGGTCTCCTTGGCGACAGCGTAGAGCTGCTCGGTGAGGGGGACGACCTCCTTCAACTGGTGCACCGAGTCGATTCGCTCAGTGACGGCTCTGGTGTGCTCGGTTCGCGAAGCGTTCAGGATGCCCTTGATTCGCTGCGGATTGACCAATGTCAGTTAGATTTCATCATCGATGAATAACAACAACAACTTGCCTCGATGTGGGATTCCGCCCAAGATGTGTAGGGAGCCCCGATGGATCGTCCGACAGCGAAAAGGATGATGAAGAATCCGACGGCCAAGACAGTTTCCTCGTTGGCGACCTGCAGCATCCCATGTACCCATCAGGCCGTGCTCCTGCTCCTTATCGTCCAATCACTCACGTAGAGTTCCGACGAGATGGCGGCAGCGGTCAATCCTGTTCCGAGGACGACACCACCGGTCTTGGTAAAGAGCGAGGTGCTGGGAACGGAGTTGATGATCGACGCGGCTTTTTCGTCCGGGGTGGGCTCTACGTGCAGTGTCAGAATGGTTGGCCAAAAGTTGGGACGAGGTGACTCACGAGACGCGTAAAGTCGGGAGCTGAGGAGAAGAGATTCAGCGCCTTTCCATGAACTGACATCAACCTGCTTTACCTCTGCGCAGCGATGGTCCTGGGGATAGCCACAGTCGGTCGGGCCAAGGCTACTGGACAAATCAGCATAAAACCCACAAATCCGCCGCGGATGCCGGGAAAGCCTTGCGAAAAGTCGGAGGAGGTCACGTACCCGATGACCGAAGGCTCTTGAGGGCGAATCTAGAGGCCATGGTGAGTGATGGCGAGGATGGGAGAGGTGATTTAGCAGGGCGGAGGAGGAAGAGATGGTCGACAAACGGAAGACGACGGCCAGGGCGGTGGCAGAAGAGAGCTATTCCCGAAACGCCGAAAGGTGGTGTCCGTGCTTGTTACACCGTTCCCCTCCGTGTGGGTTGTCCTTATGTATCACCAACAGAGCATATCACTCATCTCAGCATGGCAGAGAGCGTCCAGGTAGGCGACCTATTCGCAGGCGATAGCGCGGACGCGACGCCCGCTCGAGAAGCATCGCCCATAGCGTCGACCTCCAAGAGTGGAGGGGGGTCGCCGAACGGGCACCAAGCTGAACCGCTCATCAAAGATGAAGAAGCGGATCTCGGCGATGACCTGGTCAGTGGTATCAGAGGATAAAAGGATGGAACGCTGAAGGTCGTAGTTTGGAGATGACGATGACGACGACGACGTCAAGGGCGCTACTCCTCGAACAGAGTGAGCTATCTATCGATATGTGGAGGGGGTCCACGGGCTCATGTACTACAGCCGAGGAAGGTCGTCCACCGGAACTCCTGCGACTCGTTTATCTACCCGTTCACCAGAGAGGAATCGCTTGGAGTATGGAGAGGAAGAAGGGGATGAAGAGAGGGACGAGACCTGGGCGAATATCGCCTTGCCCCAATGGGAACACATGCAGCCGACGGATGGCAAGGTGAGTTCTGGTGTGTGGTAGCCTGATGGCGGACAGCTGACGGCGCTCATGTCCCCAGGTCTGGCATATGAAGCTGCCTGCCTATGTCAATATCGAAGCGAAACCCTACGATGTCCAGCTGTATCGAGAAACGCTGGAAGAAGCCGAGGACAAGGACGACGTGTTGGCAGCGAAGAGCAAAATGATTGGGGTGCGGAATACGATTCGATGGCGATGGGTCACTGGGCCGGACGGAGAGCCAGTAAGCTTCATGTGTGGAGGAATTGGACATGCGGCTGATGTGACGCTCGCACAGATGCGCCAAAGTAATGCCCGAATGTTACGATGGTCGGATGGCTCGGTATCGATGCAGCTGGGTTCGGATCTATACGACGTCGCCCCATCGCATGGAACGACACTGGCGAGGCCAGAAGATCCGAAACCGACCGGGAAAAACCAGCAACTCGAAGCCCCATCCACGCAATCGAATACGACCTTCCTGTGCATCCCGGCGCCCACTGAAAAGGTGCTCGTGAGCGAAGCCGCGCTTGCTGGCCAACTCTCGCTCCTGCCGACGTCGATGAATTCCAAGACCCACATGGAGCTCGTCAAGCACGTCGGACAACAACATGTCAAGCATTCGCGAATGAAGATCTTGGAAGACATCCAAGATCCCGAAAAGGTGAACGCATTGCTAGCGCTCGCCGGTGGTGGGGGCAATCAGAAACCCGCGGCTAACAAGAGCGGGAAAGCGAGAGCAACGCCGCGAAAGCAGGTCAAGGCCAAGACGCACGACTACGACAGCGAGTCGGATCGGGACGACCCGTCGCCTAAGCGGAAAGGAAAGGGAAGCAGGCGGACATACGATGATGACGAGGACGAAGACGACGATGATGGATTCGTCGTGGCCGACGATGACGACGACGAAGGCGTGGCCGTCGAGGAAGATTCGGACGATATGGCGTATGGATCGTCGAAGAAGAGCAAGGGGAAAAAGGGGAAAAAGAGCAAAAAGAGAAAGGACAGCGAGTCGATGGACGAGCTCGAGGCCATGGATAAGCGGATGGAGGAGAGGGAGCGGGAGAGGAAAAGGGTGAAGCGGGAGAAGGAGGCCGCTGCAGGTGGCGGAGGTGAGGGCGGGAAAAGCAAAGCCAAGAAGAGCAAGGAAATCATCGAGTCGGAGGACGAAGAGGACGAGGATGCAGAGGGCGAAGATGCAGAGGGCGAGGAGGACATGGATATGGATGTGGAGAGCGAGGACGAGTAGGATGTGTGATGTCATGGTTGGCCCAGCATGTATTTCACTGTATCGCAGTCGTCAAACAAGGTCTCCTGCTGCCCAATTCGTCGACAACCTGTATGCTGTATCGTCCTACCGGCGCACCGTAAGCATGTCGCATAGCTCTGCGAACGCTTTTCTAGCTTAGACCGACCAGTGCATCACGATAATACCAATTCCAACCTTCTCTACAGTTTTGCTCCCGTCTTCGCCTGTTGCGAAATCCAACCGTCCTCCTCTGGTGTCCTCTATCGCTACAGACAGCGTCCTAGTTGTGCCCTCGTCCACCATGCCCGACCACATCCCGTTCTCTCTTGCCTACCTACACTCCCACTCCATCTTTAACCCTTCCTCCTCCCCGCCCTCGACATCCACCCTGGACGACTGGGAATTCCTCGAGAAACCGTCCGAGAATGTAGTGCCGCAGAAACACGGCCGTATCGTCATGCGCGACAAGGACCTGATCGTCGCTGTCGGACACGAGATAAGAATGACGAGTCTGTCCAGCGGCGAGGGCTGGGAAGTGCGCGACGGGCGCATAGGGAATTACAAGGTGGGTTCTGGTCTTGCTCTGTACATTGGAATGGTTTCCAAGCTGACGGGACGGCGCGAGCAGACGCTGAAGTCGCCGCATCTGACCTTCACCATTCACCAATTGGTACTGAACCCAACGAAAAGGCTGCTGGCGGTCGTGGGGGAGACTCAGCTCGTGGTCGTCGTCCTGCCGAAAACAGGTTTCTCGAGCTCGGTCACCTCGGCCGTGACGGTCAGGTAGGTTACCCAAATTCAGAGAATACCTCTAGCGTCGACTGATCACTAACGATACCACTATGTTTTTAGATCATTCGTCGTCGACGCTTTCAGTCGCTCCAAGAGCTCGTCGAGCACAATCACCAAAGTCGACTGGCATCCCTGGGGTCTCGGAAACTCGTTATGGGTTCTGACGACATCTGGCAAATTGTTGTGCGTCCTTTTGTTTTTCACTTATGCACCGCGGCTCACACCTGTACCCGTGAATTGCAGCGAGTACGATGTCCTGCGTCCGTCGGATCCCGTCCAAACGTTCGACTTTTTGACATCCACCTCGAATTCACCGTCAAGATTCTCCGCCGCAGATCCGCTCTCCACCATTGCCACCTCGTTCTCGTTTTCGAAGTCCCTCTCTGGCATCGGATGGGAGGACCTCATGGTGTACGTCCTGCTCGGGAACGGGGATGTCTTTCTCATGGGCCCGATATTGCCTTTCCAATCCGAGATACCGCTCTCCTTCTTACGAAACTTGAAATGCTATACGGAAACTAGGCTAAGGCGCGAGAAAGGCTCGGGACGGCTGCGCATGCAGGACCAATGGGTCGATGCGGTCCTGCGCCAGGTGGACGAAGCGAGGGAATCAGAAAGTGAGATTGATATCCTCGTCTCGAGACGGCATACGGAGTCGGGGTCGCCCGAGAAGAGGAAATTGGAAATGGAGATGGAGATAGAAAAAAAGGTTCTGATACGCCCGCCTCATTTGACGGAAGCGGGTGAGCCGGTACCGGGCCTGCAGAAGACTCTCCTGCGTCAGGGTCCGATCATATTTGAACCGTCGCCCGATGAAATCACCAATGAGGACGAGGATGAGGAACAGGTCGCGGTGGATCTCGTATTATTTCAGCCTCTGGACGACACGGTGGTCCTTTCGATAGCATGGTCGGGTGGCAGAGTCGATCTCGGCCTCGTGGTGGAGAAGCCAGAGCCACGGTGGCTCAGCGTCCGAGTCAGTCCAACCGATATTCCGGTTAAAGGCGTCGCTCACCACCATCTATAGGACAACACGCCGTCGGATCTGCTGGTACCTATCATTGAATCAGTTCTGTTACCCTTACCCACCCTAGACCCGGAATCGATAGCGGCCAACGCCCCCGTGTTTTCGCGAGATCCGATTCATAAAGACGTGATATACGTCCAGCATGCTGTTGGTGTGGACGCGATCTGTGTCTCGCCGTGGGCAGTGGAAGTCCAGGACCGGCTGGAGAGCGAAGAGGAAGGAGAATGGAGTCCGAGCGAGGTCGTGAGATTGGTCGAGTCTGCCAGGTAGGTCGTTGTATCGTTTATGTGGGGGAGATGCTGACGGCACGGCGAGTAGCACTAAACCGAAGCCAATCGTGGGTATCGTGTCATTTTGCAACATTACTCTCGGATACGGACTTCTGGCGCTCGCCTCGACGAACCAGCTAGCGGCCGTAGAGTTGGACTTTCGTATGGTCAAGTCGTCTGATCCGGCATCGTTCGGTCCAGAGACGGATACGGAAGATGCCGATGCCATCCACGATGAGCAGTCGCTCTTGTCCCAGCCGGTGGATTTTGATGTTTCCAGCGAACCGTTCAACCCGAAACTCGCGATACGGGGTACGGATTCGAAACCGCTCAGCACCATCACGCCCGCGCATTTGCGCACCGTCGGAGAACTCGTCTCGCTCTTCCATCAGCGCATCTCGTCGATACGCAAATCTTCGCAGCTGGTCCAGCATCGCCTGGATATCCAGATCTCGGAATACCAGCGCCAAGTCAAGATGCTCACCGAGTCGAGCCGCAAGATCCGGGACGTGAGGGATGTCAACAGAGACACGACTGATCGCGCGGAGCGGTTGTTGGACGAGCAGGAAAAGTTGATGGGGAGGCTGGAGAGGGTGATTGCCGTGATGACGGCAGAGTACAAGCCGGAGGTCGGACCGGTCGAGCGGAGATGGTTTGAAGAGCTGGAGAGGTTGAAGTTGCGGGTCGCGGGTGGGAAGAGGTCGATGATGAGTCGGGCGGCGGTGGTGAGTTCAACTCGGAGCGTAGGCACCAAGGGGACGATGGGGCTGACGGTTTTTGACCGTTCCAGTTGAAAGAGCAACTAGACGTGGTGAGGCCGTATGTGGGTGAAGGTATTGCAGAGGTGGACGAGGGGGCCGGGAACTATGGCAGCAAACAGCTGAGACCGCTGGAGATGGCTTTAAGCGCCAGGTGAGTGGATCTACGCCAGAGAGAAGCAAGATTGGACTGACGCGCGCTGCCCTGAAGGTCGACCGAGATCAAAAGGCTGATGGGCAAGATGGAAGCGCTGAATATCAAGGTCGAGTCTGCCGGGTATGGAGATGCGTCAATCAGTGGGAGTAGATAGCCATGCACGGTTGCATTCTCCATCTCCGTCGTAGTCAGCGAGTGGTCGTGCCTCGCTCCACCGCTTTCACTCTACCTTGTCGTGGTCCTTGATTTTCATACACTTGTTGCATTAGATACTTCAGAAACATCGATGGGATAAACATGTGGACAAACAGAGATGTCGTGGGTCCATCGGCTGAAGGGAAATTGAGTCATTCTCTACTGCTCATAACTTTCCTCTAGTCAACTAGACCTTCCTCCTTCTCTTCCCATCTCCCATCATTCCCCACAGTCGCCTCATCCGCCGACTTGGCTTCCCACCTCCATCTCCTATCTGCTTTCTTCCCCAGCCCTTGTTTTGCGTCTTTTGTAGTTCTGTGCTTCGAGTTCGTTAGCATTGGCCTCGTGGCCATTGAGAGCGGTACAGATGGTCATGCATCGTTTGGACCTCGTTCGGGGGTGGCTGGGTATGGCCGTAGCCTACCACAAGCATCACGGAGATAAACATAAGGCTATCTCGACGGCGATGACCGCCACAGCAGTCGCCGTCATCGCAAACCTTAACGACCGCTCCTCCTCCTTTCCGATATCTAGACATCGATAAGAGAGTGGACGCCCCGATGCCACACCCCCCCACCGAACTGCCGCCTGCGTCAGTGGGATCATCGTCGGAAGCTCACACGCAGACCGCTCCAGTCCGAAAGAGAGCCGGCAAGGCTTGTTCCCGATGTCGGCGGTACAGGACGAAATGCATTCCGCAGCTCCCGAGTCGGCCAGGCCAGCCTCCTTGTAGACCATGCATTAACCTGGGTGTGGAGCATGAGTGGTGAGCTCGGTGGTCTCCACCATGAAGATCCGTGCTCATGTAGGCGGCAGCACTTTTCTCCCGAGGGGTCTATCCTCACAGGACCGATCGGTAAGTTTGTACTCGGGGCCAAGCTTATGCTGGACAGCATAGGAGACGTCAAACATGTATCAACGAGCAGGATGACCATTCTCCGCTCTCGATATCGCCCAATGCATCCGCTCGACCGCCATCGCCCTCCAACATATTCCACACTCCACCCTCATCCGTTCTCTTCCAAGATACCGAGCGTCCGCCTCAACCTTACCAAGAGCTCCTTCCGCGGACGAAGGACCATCTTCCTCCTGCATCCGAAGTTGTCGAGGCGATCCGCAACTACGTGGCTTCCTACTTCCAGCTTGGTTTCCTGCACAAAGCGATCTTTGTGGAACGGTACATGTCTCGCCCGGAATCGGTCTCTGACTTTCTCCTCCTCTCGATATGCTCCATAGCCGCACCGTTCATCTTGATACTTCCTATCTCTCGGTGTTTCCGATTGGTGACGTGTAAAGGCGACATTAGGTGACGAGTTCGAGGGTTACGTTCAGCGAGAGCGCTCCGCCACATGCCACTGTGGAGGAGTCCGCCATCGAATTACTCCTTTGGGAAGTCGAACGCTGCCTTGTTCTGCCGGCGTGAACGTCGAGTTGCCACCGCCTTGCTGTTCATTCCCTTCTCCCACACCATGTCGATTTTACCTCAGTACCGACAATTTGCAGACGTAGAGGACAACGTGCCTCTCCTGAAGGATGGGGATAAACACAGCCTCATGGACAATATCGAGTCCGCGTCGTATCCTCCACGAATAGGGGGGTCGTCCGCACGGAAACTGAACGTAACCTATACTTTCAACCCGCGATACCCTATCAAAGGAGACAGAGAGGATGCTTTGGGAGTCCTTGGAAGCGATCGGCAAGTGCGTCGTTTCGCAGAGTATGGCCGATCGTCCGGTTAACGTTCAGGATAGACTACCATCGAGATCGTCCAGAGCGCTTTCCCCCTCCTCGCGGAGTACTCGCCTGATCGGATCGAATTCTTGACTCATGTGGAGAACGCCTCGCCGGGAAATCCCGAGACATGGGCCAGGATTCTTGATGGAGCGTGGTCGACTTTCGACAATGCGCCACCGACGAGGTTGATGGTACAGGTCGCAGACGGCCCTGGGGATGCAGCTGCTAGTAAGTTTATCGACGTGCGGAATACTCCTCCTTCTCACGCAGTGTGCCTAGGGGAATTTCGTCGGGAGCAACTGCCAGTTATCATAATCTTTGGCTTGCCCGTGCTTGTTGGTGCCGTGTTCCTCTTCGTTGCATACCTCTGTGGAGGATTTGAGTAGATTTGCTTTGGCCATGGAGGCTTGATGGGTGTCCTACTGCTGTGGATGTTGTAGTTGATGTATACGCCGTGTCAACGTTCTAGATGCTTTCCCCGTTAGCCATACAAGTGTCGACTGCATGATAAGCGAGGTCTGTAACCCAAATGAGTCTGCATCCTCTTATCGCCGCGGAGTCCTGCATATATGCAGCTGGCGACTTGGAGAGGCTCTGCATCAGGAGGGACTGGTGTCTCAACCAATGATCATCAATACCCACACGGTCAAACGCGTCGGCGTCGTCGTCGGCGACGCGTCAAACGATGCCAACATTTACTTTCCGTTCGTAACAAATGCTGATTTTACCCCGTTCGCGTAACCGGGATGCTCGCTGAACTCCTCCTCGTCCTCTCTGGACACCCCTCGTCCTTCTTCGTACCCCCGCCCGCCTCCTCATCCACGCCGAGCACACTAGTGGTCTCGCCAGCACTTGCGGAACACCTTCATCCGGGAGAACTTGCTTCTCTGAACATTCTCGCCGAGCTCGCGTTCCGATATACCTACATAAAACAATGGGCATCTGAGATTCAGCAGACAGCACGGGAGGCGGTCCTGTACGAAGCGTCTCGGAAGGGAAAAGAAAGGGAAAGGGAAAGGGAGAAGGAAAACTCGATATCGAACCAATACCTCTCGACATTGGCTGGCGGCATCCTTGACGTCTTGAAGGAATACGATCTCTTGGTGGTACAAACTGAAGCCAAGATCTTGCAGGGCAATGGAACACTCGTGCAGGATCATCAGGGTTACGTCCCGCTCTCGAGTCTCGTCGCCGTCTTTTCGAAATGGCAGATCCCCGTGACGTCGCTGTACAACCTCGTCCTCCTACTCGGAGAGGAGGAGCTCACCCCGGGCCACCTGCTGGAGATGGTGCAGGACCGGACGGACACCGGAGACCCTTTCTTGGAGGAGCTCTACCTCGCCATCCGAGCATCATTGAACCACCTCTTCTTGATCCATCTCACCAGCTTTCTGCTGTATGGGTTGACCCTACCTTCGTCGCCGTCCGTCGGATGCGATATCGGTCCGGACGAGGCGTCGCCCCAGCATAGGATATATGCTCTCAATACCGATTTGCTCCTGAAAACAATTTCCGAGTCTACGAGGGAAAGCATACTGTATGTGGGGAGAGTTACGGCGACCTTGAGGAGAGAGAAGAGGGTTTTACCAAAGGGCTTGACGGAGAGTCTGAGAGTGGAAATCATGGACGTGAAGGGGCTGGATGAGGGCGGTGGGCTAGATTGGGCGGTCCAGAGGGCGAGAGCCGAGGTGGGAGAGTCAGTCACCAGCGGTGCGGGGGTGAGAACGGCGGCTGATCTCGCAACAGATGGCTATGGAAGCACGTCCTCACCGGTCACCAGATCGCAGAGAACCTGGAAGCTTTGTAAGTCTCTATCGTTATGAAGTTTCCAGATTGACGCCTGGCAGTGGTGACTACTTCCTCACCCGGAACGCCGACTATTCGGTCTCCGTCATTCGCGAGATTTCCCGCCTTCGTCTCGACAAGCTCATCACGGCGAAACCGCACTCGTCGTCGTCGGTGATTCGGGAGCAAGACCTCAATCTGGCGCTTCTCCGGGCATCGGTCGGCACGTCTGCCGAGACGGATCGCTCGCTAGACAAGTTACGCCTCAAGATGGATAATGGGCCGTTGCGACCGCTGCTGCCAACACTGAACACGCCCCGTAATCGTGGGAAGGCAACGTACTCGGTCGATGGAAACGTCAAGGACATGTTCTCGTCAAGCCTCCTCGGCACACCTCTAACCTTGACCACCACGACGAGCTGGCCCCTGGATCTATTCATGACGCCGCCGTCGATACAGACGTACTCCGACATCTATTCGTACCTCATCGCCATCCGAGAGACGCATCAGAAAGTGCTAGAGTGCTGGACCTCCCTCTCGGCGGCGCAACGGCAGAGGCGGAAATGGACGGGCGTCAATGAAGGTGGGACGGACGAAGAGGTGGGCGCGAGGAAAAAGCTGGCGAGAAAGGCGTGGGGGATCATCAGGATCGTCTTGTTCTTTCTCGACCAGCTGACCAGCCATTTCATGACGGACATTATCGACGTGCAGCACAAGCGCTTGATCGAACAGCTGGAGCAAGTGTCGGCCCAGAGCCAGCACGACCACCTGACAGGGTCGGTCAACTCTACGCTGCCCAGTCCAGGTATCGCTTTACGACCATCCTCGCCCTCGTTCTCGAAGCGTAGCAGGGCACATCATGGAGCGGCTTCGACCCGAGGAGACGAGGGCGATACACAATCACTACGAAGCAGAGCACCGCCGACCCCATCAAAATCTCCCACGACGTACCTGGATTTCCTCACCCTTCGGTCAGTCGAGATCTGCTTGCAAGTGCGCTGTGCTGACGAAACCTCCTAGACAAATGCACACGAGGCATCTCTCTTTCCTCCGCGAAGGGCTGCTCCTCACGGACCGAAATTGCTTGGTTATTGTGAAAAGTATCTTGGAGACGTCGAAGCGGTTCGTCGGACTGGTCGAGCGATGGGGTGGGGATGTCTTGCCAGAGCTGTTACTGGAGGGAACGAGCGGGGAGGAGATGGGCGAGATGGTCCGCGAGCGCATAGAGGTGGTGTCTGAGATACAAGAGGTGTGTCCTTGTCTGCGTCGTTTCTCGCCTGTATTGCAGCTGATGCTAGATCGTGATAGACGTTGGACGAGCTGTTTGCCGACTTCTTCAAGGCCCTGCTCGAGTCGCAGAACCCTTCCAAGACGGTCGATGCGTCGTTGACGGGGTTGTCGTTGTCGAGAATAGGAGCCCTGTCGAGATCTCGCCAAGCCTCCTTTGTTCACCGGAGACCCATGGTGGACAAGAGCAAGATCGAGAGGGAGAAAGAGGAGAGGGGGTTGGAAGCGGAAGCAGTGATGGGACGACATATCGAGCAATGTGGGTCAATGTGTCGAAGCTGACAATAGGAGGAGAAGCTGATTATCTTGAATAGTGCTGCTGCGGTTGGACTTCAACGGAGTATTTACCGCCTGGAAATTGAAGGAGGACGAGGAGGTGGATACCCAGACTGTTTTAGCCGAGGGCGGTCTTTGAAAGAGACACCATGCATGCTAGGATACCATGCTCACTGTGCATCTTCACGTCCTCGATGACAGCTTTCCCGGTCTTTCTACGGAAGACGCAGGGCCGAGAGTCGGCCTCCTGCTCGACCGGTTATCCAGCAACCGAAGTTGATGCTGACGAAAGACCTCCTCTACACTTTTCGTAGACATCTAATCTACAGGCGCCGATCTCTAAAGCGGCTGACCTTTCTTGAAACAAAGTGACCGTATCCATTACTAGCAGCATCATGTCCGACCATCCCGTGCTCGACTTTATCTCTCCCGCAACATGGGCGTTGGTGGGTGGTCTTTCTAATGAGTACGGAGGTGTCTTTGACTCATGTCTCCAGATCGAACCCCTGATTTCGTCACGCGCCAAGGGACTTCTCTCGTCCTTGATCGCATTCCTTCAAGTAGGTCTCCGTGGCATACCTTGCTGCTCTTTCGAGCCTTGACCATCACTCTTCAGAACGACGTCCTACCGTCTGAAAAGCTTTTCCACTCGCAAATCCCTCTTTCGGCGGAAGACCGATGGAAATCTATCCCACCTGTCTTGGAGGACTTGAAGCTCAAAGCGAAAAGTGCAGGCCTGTGGAACCTTTGGCTCTCCGGAGGGGACTTCCAGGGGCTGGCGGGTGGGGAAGGAGGTGGTCTGACCAATCTGGAGGTGGGTCTGGTGAATCTGACGGTGGAGTGTTCACTGATTGTCATGCGGGTATAGTACGCCGTCATGGCAGAGATCATGGGTCACTCGGCGATCCTGGCACCCCAGGCTACGAACTGTTCTGCTCCTGATACCGGCAATATGGGTAGGCGCTGTTTGATCAGTATTTGGGTTCGCATTTAACGAGGGTCAATATAGAGGTGCTAGCGCGGTTCGGCACCGCTGAGCAGAAGAAGAAGTATCTTGTACCACTTCTCAACGGCGAGATACGAAGTAGTTTCTCCATGACTGAATATGGAGGTGAGTTGTCTGCTGGTGCTTGACGGTAGATTAAGGCTTGGTTTCCAGTCGCATCGTCGGACGCTACCAATCTCAAGAACACAAGTGCGAGACAAGAAGGCGAAGAACTTGTGCTCAATGGACATAAATGGGTTCGTCACCTCGTTCCCTCATACCACTCGCGATCACGCTGACAAGTACACTAGTGGATAACCGGGGCCGGGGATCCGAGAAATGTCCTGCACATCGTCTTGGCAGTGACGGACCCTTCAAACTCCTCACCGCATAAACGGCACTCACTAGTCCTCGTCGATCCAAAAGCCAAGGGCGTCAAGATCGTCAGACCGCTCACGGTATTTGGATATGACGATGCGCCCGAAGGTCACTGCGAGGTCAAGTATGACAATGTGAGGGTACCCGTCCAGGACGTTGTAGGCGGGAAGCAGGGGCTCGGAAGGGGATTTGAGGTTGGCCACTAGCTGAATTCACAAGACGTCGAGACTGACCGGAGAGATAAACAGATTATTCAGGCGAGACTAGGGTGAGTTTGCAGTCTTGGGCGAAACAACCCCGCAGAAACTGATAAGTGGATAGACCCGGCCGGATCCACCACTGTATGCGCTCGATCGGAATTGCCTCCCGGGCCTTGGACCTGCTCCTTGAGCGAGTCTCAGATCCAGCGAGAAAAACCTTTGGAAAGCAACTCAAGGAACACGGTGAGCTGTACCAAAGCCCGGATGGTTCATGTGTCTGATGGCCGAAGGTACTGTGCTTGCCGACATTGCGCACTCCCGAGCGGAAATCGATCAGGCGCGATTGTTGGTTCTCGCTGCGGCGCGACAGATCGATCTGCATGGGGCGAAAAAGGCAATGAAGGACATCGGGATCGCCAAGGTATGGCGTCCATCTCGATTCCGTTCTGCTCGACTGACTATCGAGTAGTTTACCGTGCCGACCATGGCGCTGCGCGTCGTCGATCGCGCGATGCAGGTCTACGGAGCCGAAGGCGTGTCTGCGGACACCCCGCTTGCATACTATTATGCGAGTCTGCGAACGCTGAGATATGCTGATGTGAGTGATGTGGGACATCCAGCGATGAGCTCAGCTGATGAGCGTGGAAGGGGCCGGACGAGGTTCACGTCCAGCAAATCGGACGACAGGAGCTTAAAAGGGTCGAAAAGTTGATCGAAAGGCATGATGAGGTGAAGAAGAGAGAGGCTAAATTGTAAAAATCTCTGCTTGTGGAACCAGCCAGCGATGTCGAACGTCGACGGCGATATGTATGTATGTACTTCAGAGCGGCTGGGACAAGAAGACTCGTAATGATCCGGTTCGCAAGATTCCCTCTCGTCTCCCCACCGTCCGATTACGATCAGCTTGTCCGTCTTTATCCATTCGAGAGCGATTTCTCGATAGCGGGGTTCAAGGTTTTCCTGAAACGGTTGTAGTCAGCCCAGAACGCATACTTACACCGAGTCTCACATCCAATGATCTCTGCACTGAGCGATCGGACAGTTGTCAGCTGGCAGACTTTGCGCTGTGGCGATCACGATCGCATACCTGTTTTGCAGATTTGCCCGGGACCGCCAACGCGACAGCATCCCAGTTTCCTTGACCGTGAAGGACAATGTGTCGATACAGCAGGGTCTTGTCTTCGACTGACCAACCCTTGGCGGGTGATTTGCCTGGGGAGAGCCTGACGTACGGTTTACTGCCGGGCGAGGAGGATCGGGTTCGTGCTCGTGGCATTCTGGTTCCCGTCTGAGAGACGTATCGCACGGGTATTGTATAGAGTGGGAATCCTTGAAGCTGAAGCTGTTTGAGGTTGGTGTACTTTGAGAGAAAGGAGGGTGACTCTTCCGGCTATTCGATGCGCACTGACTGCCCGCTGGCGGCCACGGAAAACTCACATCACCCGGGCCAAAGGAGGTCCTCGGTGTGAAACAGTGCTTCCGACTTGCGTGGCCTGACGACCGACACGGGCGCCTGGTTCTCCGCTCACGACATCCACCAGCAACAACGACCCATCTGATCTTGTCGTTTTCGACGAGACTCGACTCCCACCCAGACAATAGTTCAAGTGAGTCCGCCGCGAGTACCAGACGGGTCCCTCACGTCAGCTCTCCGCTCAGGATGCCCACCACGCCTACCCCGCCCGGGCGCAAAAGCCCTCTGTCCACTCCAGCGAGAGCCAAGGGTACTTGGTCGACGACGCAGAAGAGCCGGCTCTTTGCCCATGTTCTCGCGCACGGGGAGAAAGAGTGGCACACCGCGGTCCCCGGGAAAACGGCCAAACAGAGTCAGGAGCAGTGGAAGTGAGTGCTCCTTGAAGGGTACGGGTAGAGATCATGGTCGCTGAGGGTGTGGGACAGGAAAACGCTGCTGCCGTTCATTCTCAAGACGTGCGGGTTCAGTATCTGAGGCGAAGAGGGCGGGTTCCGGGAGGGCCAGGGGATCACCTAGACCCGTCTCGTGGTATGTCCTATGCAAGCGGCATCTGTCTATATCTCCTCCATGGTCTAGCCCCAGGCCGGTTCTCTCTTCTCTGTCTATCTTGTGCGCAGCACTATGTTCTAGCTGAGTGCGAAAGAGGTGGGCCACACGGGCACCCCACATCATCAAGGTCAAAGGATGTCTCTACATGACACAGCGCTTCTGCTCAGCGTCGGGCTCCGTGCTCCGTGCTCACGATACCCGCTTGGGCCCAGGACACTCTGACCTTATCATTCTTCAAGTTATCAGTCACCAGCTCTCAATCTGACCAGGTAAGTCTGCGGCAACTGTCCAGCTCACTTGCTCACGTCACTATTCAAGAATGCCTACCACCCCCACGAAACCCAAATCCGATCCACCGACGACCCCCACGAACGCCAAGGGCGGCACTTGGTCTGCCACTCAGAAGAGCCGCCTCTTCGACCATGTGGTCGCGAATGGAGAAAAGCTCTGGGACACGGCGGTGCCGGGAAAGACTGCACAGCAGAGTCGGGAGCAGTGGAAGTGAGTGGATGTGCCGGCGGGGTAGGAGCGACTGGGAATGCTGAAACCGACGGCCAGGAAGACACTGTTGCCGTCGATTCGAAAGACATGCGGGTTCAGTATTTGAGGAAGCCGATTGCCATGGGCGGACGGGCGGGACAGACGGCGGGACCGGATACAACGTAGCCTTGTCGTGGTGACTCCGATATACATCTTGACTATTCACGAAACGTATATGCTCTGTCCTCAGGCCGTTTTCTTCGTCTCTATCTGACCCGCCCACATCGCCTCAACCCTCTCTTTCCCGCCTCCAAAATTGTACACCGCCCGGAGGACCGTCAATGTCCACAGCGTGACCATGCAGATCACCTCGGCCTCGGACTCGTTCAGTCCAAGCCCCACGCCCCAGCGCCAGCCCTTGACCGGACCCATCAGGCAGAGGTACAAGGCAGGTATGAACACTGCGCCCCAGAAATCGAGGTACATCCATCCGTACGGTCTGAGCTCTGCCGGCGTGTCTAAGCGCGGGGAAGGGGCGAAGAGGGAGATACCGGAAAAGACGAAGGAGGCGAAGGGGACGGCTTGGATGAAGGGCACGAGGAGGAGCGTGCTGGGCGTTGCGGGGAGGGGGAAGACAGGCGAGGGGTTCAGAAGCGGGAGGAC
>JASZXS010000147.1:0-34942 GCA_035521475.1 Tremellales sp. Uapishka_1 | reverse complement strand
GAGTGGATAAGGTAAACAGAGGAATATACATTCGACGAGAGATAAGTCCTCTCTCATCTTATTGCTATATATACTATGTAAAGCTCACTCCCGCTCTCGCTACTCGCATGGGACGTGTCTCGTCCCGACTCCCGTGAGTCTAAGTTTGACTCGCGGTTCCGATACCTCGAGATGGGGTTGTCGTCTTTCCGAGACGCCGGTTCGAGTAAGGACGTTGTAGGTCCAAAGTACGTGTTGAGCGAGCCTAACCTTCGGTAGGCGTACGATGCTACGGGGCAGCCGATCGACCAAGGTCTAGCGGCAAGTCCGCCCGTGGACTTTATGAAGGTGGATCAAGTCGGTGGTGCGGAATAAGTGTGTAATGTGTGTATAGGTGTGTGTCTACGGTACTAGCAAGCCCCGGCGGTCTTTCCTATGCGGTTCTGCAGTCCTGTAGTTGTTGGTGCTACCGACATACATAGCACCAAGTACTCGGATGTATTTGCGCGGCGTCATGCCGCTACTCTATTCCTTCCGTCGCGTCGTCGCGTCGTCGTCACGTGCTTACCGTCCGTATCAAGCCTACACGTCATTTGAGGCTACTACTCGTAGTCTCTACTCTCTATCGTGGGTTCAAAGCAGCCTTTGCCACCACAACGTCTTTGCAGCTCGCATGGGTTGAGCTCGGTATTCCCGGATGCGTCTCATCCGTGGAGTCGTCGTAGTGGAGTGCTTGCGTGGATGTCGAGTGGGTATCGTCGAGTAGGAGGGAGAGGAGAGTGGATGGGCGGAGCAGCGACGGGGAGTAGTGAGACATAGGAAGTCGTTACGCCGAATGCGGAGTGTCGCGCATCCGATGTCGTAGTTCGCTGGCCGCGTATGTTGAGTCGCCGGATAATCCTCTGGCCGAGATTCGAAGGTCGATTGTAGTTTTCGATATATCGTTTGATCGAATCATAACAGCAAGAGATTTCATGAGCTTTGGACGGGGGCCTTCCCGAGGCATCCTGAGTACTGCAAGCTGCCGCTGGACGTCTTTTCAGAGCTACAAAGTGGAGAAAGAGGAGTATATATAGCATGTGGAGCGAGAAGGACGCGATCTGGTGGAGGTTCCCGGGACACATTATCTGTTCCCCATTTATTCTACTCTGAAAAGCTACTAACCCTCGCA
Organism: Tremellales sp. Uapishka_1; assembly: GCA_035521475.1. Taxonomy (NCBI): domain Eukaryota; kingdom Fungi; phylum Basidiomycota; class Tremellomycetes; order Tremellales; species Tremellales sp. Uapishka_1. The sequence goes on along the minus strand of JASZXS010000147.1, from coordinate 33,792 downwards.
CACGTAGGTAATCTCACTTTTGAGTACCCCATCGCATTCATCGCAATCTCAGGTGTTACCTACAGATCGTAGGTCCATCCATAGGGCGCAACAACGTGGGGAAGTTTACCTACGAGTTAAGAGAAAACCAGAGTTGAACACCCCTTTTGTTCTTGCCGCGGCATGCCAGGAGTTCCCGCGTCAAACCTCCCTCGACTGACCATTACGTGTTACTCGCGGATACTATTTCTGCACCTAAGCTCTCGGTCCCTAGCATGCTCATGATCCATTGTAACTACGCGGATAGACTGATAATGTGCGTATCCAGTCAGCACAAGGGTTGCCCTCGTTCGCCCACGCCTGGAAGACTTACGGGGCCGGGAATGGCTTTGCGCGCCCGCTGGAACCATATGGATGGGCGTTTCCGACTCGGAAACCGATTCCCGGCGGACGGCGCTATCATAACGCAAATCACCTCGACCGCAGTCTTCGATTTCTTCAAGCTACAGCATGCCGGTCGCAATCAACGAGAAGGTGAAGATATGTATAGATCGGGGAGGAACTTTCTGCGTGAGGATTTGAAGCACATACAGCTCAAACTTAGAGCTAATTTCCCACAGGATGTTATCGCTATCAGCGACAGCAAGGGAGACCATGTTGTCAAGCTCTTGAGCGTGGATCCTGACAAGTGAGCGGACCTCTCTTGCAGCGCTGATCGTGCAGCTATCCTGATGCGCCCGCCGAGGGAGTTCGTCGTGTGCTCGAGTGGTTCACAGGGGAGACAATTCCACGGAATCAGCCTATCGATACATCCAGGATCGAGTACTTGCGCATGGGTACTACCGTGGCTACAAATGCGCTGCTAGAAAGGAAAGGGGAACGATGTGCTCTATTGATTGTATGTTCGAATGCGCGAATCTCGTCCTCCATCTAATTTCCGAGCAGAATAAAGGCCATGCGGACGCTCTGGAAATCGCCTTTCAGACTCGACCTTTCCTTTTCCAGCTGGCCGTCAAGAAGGTGAGCTCTGCTCGACTGTGATCAGGTCCTCAGTAGTGACCACCGCCATCAAGCCCGATATCCTATACTCCAGAGTCGTCGAGATTGATGAGAGAATCATTCCCGAGTGGCCGGAGTTTGTTGAGAAGGGTCGGACAGCGGCAGAGAATGGGGATAGACTCATTCTGACGAGCAGCGGAGTGACCATTAGAGAGATAAAACCTCTTGGTAAGCTCGTGGCTCCCTGTGGTGGACTCGCTCACGCCCTCATATAGACGTTGCCGAGGTAACCGCTTCGCTTTCGACTCTTCGTGAGGAGGGGTATCGTTCACTAGCCATTGTCCTCGCCCACTCTTACTTGTGGTCCGACGACGAGCAGCGAATCGCCGAGATCGCTCGCGGCATGGGCTTTGATAATGTCAGCGTATCCTCCGAGATCGAAGCCAAAATCGGCTTCATTGCCCGAGGTCAATCCGCTACCGCCGATGCGTATCTGACTCCCGAGGTAAAGCGTTATCTGCAAGGCTTTGCCAAAGGCTTCAAAGGCAACCTGGAGAATTCCGACTGTCGAGTGTCGTTCATGCAATCCGATGGAGCGTTGGCGGACTTCAAGAACTTTTCTGGTTTGAGGGCTATTTTATGTGAGCATCCTCTTCATCAAGATATGGATGTACTGATGATCGCTTGTAGCGGGCCCAGCGGGCGGTGTGGTCGGATTTGCGCGGACATCATACGATCCTTTAGAGGGCTCGCCCGTCGTCGGGTTCGACATGGGGGGGACTGTAGGTGTGACAGACAATGATAAAGGCTGACGCGAGTCTAGTCGACCGACGTGTCACGATACAATGGATCTTACGAGCATGTTTTCGAAACGACGACGGCTGGCATCTCCATCCAAGTCCCGCAGCTGGACATCAATACGGTCGCCGCTGGGGGTGGCTCTATCCTCACCTACCGCAACCAGATATTCAATGTTGGACCTGAATCTGCCGGTGCTCATCCTGGGCCTGCTTGTTACCGCAAAGGCGGTCCTCTCACCGTGACCGACGCCAATCTCTTCTTAGGGCGGTTGCACGTGGAGTCTTTCCCCAAAAGTAGGTGATATCGGGCCAAGCTGAACCCCGCACTTACGTTTGCCAGTCTTCGGGCCGTCCGAGGATCTGCCTCTCGACTACGAAGTCGTGCGAGAGAAGTTCGAAACATTGACCGCGGCAATCAACGAGGAGAACGGGTCTACGCTCAGCCCGGAACAAGTCGCATTTGGATTCATCACCGTTGCCAATTCGTCGATGGCACGTCCCATCCGCGCTTTGACCGAGCAACGTGGTTTCCGTACGAGCGCTCACAACTTGAGCTGCTTTGGTGGAGCTGGTGGGCAGCATGCGACCGCGCTTGCGGCTCTTCTCGGCATGCACTACGTCGTGGTTCACAAGTAAGCGATGCGTACTGGTCATCCGCTGATCTCATAGATATTCATCCATTCTTTCGGCGTACGGAATGGCTCTTGCAGACGTTGCGGTCGACGTATCGGAGCCGTTTGTGCAAGAACTCGATGGATCCGCCGTATCAGCCATTGAGGAGCGATTCGAACGACTAAAGTCGCGAGCTCTGTCGAAGCTCATCAATCAAGGTGTTCCAGAGTCATCCGTTGTCTATACACCGTATCTCAACCTTCAGTACTTGGGCTCGGACACGACATTGATGATCATGCGGCCCGACGACAACGACTTCGCCCGAGCATTCGTCGAAGAACACAAGCGCGAATTTGCGTTTGTGCTTGATGTACCCGTCATGATCGCCGGTGTACGGGTGCGAGCGACATCCAAACCTCTCTCCGGTGATCTCAGCGAGGAGTCGCCTTATATGGAGGAGCTCACAACCCTGGAAGCGAGCGAAACTCCCTCGCTCCCCCCGCAGCCCTTTGACTCGAACTCGGTGTACTTTGACGAGGTTGGGCACTTCAGCGATGTGCCGCTTTATCGAATGGAAGATTTATCACCAGGAATGAAGGTGCCTGGTCCAGCCATCATCCTCGACAACACGCAGACCATCGTCCTCCACCCCCAGAATGCGGCTCGCATACTGCGATCCCACATCTTGTGAGTGGTCAAGAGTTGTCTTCTGCTGATTAATCACCTTAGTATCGACGTCGGTCTGGGTTCGAGAAAAGCGATAGATATCGTGTCTGTCGACCCCATTCAACTCTCCATCTTCAGTCATCGCTTCATGGGTATCGCTGAGCAGATGTGTCGAGCGCTGCAGAAGACTGCCGTCTCGGTTGCAATCAAGGAGCGGCTCGAGTTCGTTCCCTGGTCTGGATGAAAGAAACAAGGTGGCTGACACAACCGCAGTTTCTCGTGCGCTCTGTTTGATGCCAAGGGTGAACTGGTGGCGAACGCTCCCAATGTCCCTGCCCATCTGGGTTCAATGCAATACGCGGTCGTCTACCAAGCCAACAGGCGAAAAGGCGAGCTTCGTCCAGGCGATCTTTTGGTCTCCAACACTCCCGAAGCTGGGGGTGGTCACTTGCCTGACATCACGGTTAGTCCTATGCTCTCCAGCGATCAAGTATGCTGAAGCCGAAACAGTGTGTGCAGCCTGTCTTTGGGGAGGATGGCAAGGAAATCGTTTTCTGGGTCGCTGCTCGAGGTCATCATACGGACATTGGTGGACTAGGGGGCAACTCCCATCATCCGAACCAGATAGATCGAGCCGAGGAAGGTGTCGCGTTCGAATCAACTTTCGTCATCCGCGACGGTGTCTTCAACGAAAAGGAAATCGTCGAAACCTTCATGAAGGCGGGAGACTTTCCCGGCTGCAAGCCAACGAAACGTATCGAACACAACCTCTCTGATCTCAAAGCGCAATGTTCGGCTTGCGCCCTTGGAACGTCTCAGCTGAATCACCTATTTGAGGAATACGGCAAGGATGTCGTCCACTTCTACATGAAAGGTGAGATATTCCAGTAAAAACCAGCTAACCGTCAGCCATCCGTGACAATGCCGAAGCGTGCACTCGTGACGCTCTCCGGGCATACGCTGGCCGATCATACTCGGCTACCGACTACTTTGATGACGGGACAGTGGTCAAGCTGAAGATAGACATCGACGCAGAGACGGGAACAGGCACATTCGATTTCACGGGTACCGGTCCGGAGGTCTTGGCCAACTTCAACGCTCCTCAAGCGATCACTCGCTCAGGTCTTCTCTATTGTCTTCGGACCATGTCAGCAACCGATATTCCCATGAATGCTGGAGTATTGGCGCCACTGAACATAATCATTCCCGAGGGTTCCGTATTGTCTGCCTCCGAGGACGCTGCCGTTTCCCAAGGGTGTGTACTGATGTTAGTCAATGCCACGGAGATGACTGACAGACTATTCAGGAACGGCGAGGTCGCTCAGAGAGTGGCCGACATCGTCTTTACTGCGTTCAATATCATGTCCGGGTCCCACGGTTCCATGAACGGCACCCATCTGATGTTCAAGAAATACACTTGGGCCGAGACGAGTGAGTATCTGTCTTTGGCTATGATAATCTTCTGATTTATTCTCAGCTTGTGGAGGGGCATCCGCTGGTCCGACCTGGGACGGACAGTCGGCGGTGCACACCAACATGACCAACACCCGGATCGGTGACCTCGAACTTCTCGAAACACGATTCCCTGCGATCCTGCGCGAGTTTAGCATTCGTCGTGGGACTGGAGGTGCAGGTAGACACCGAGGCGGGGACGGCATCTGCCGAGTCTATGAGTCCCTTGTGGCAATGGAGGCTAGTCACGATGGCCAGCGCAGGGTGATTGCACCCCATGGATGTGAGGGCGGCTTGGAAGGCGAGCGTGGTGCTTCCTACTTGAAGAAAAAGACACGGGCGGGTGGATACCGCATGGTGAAGCTCAAACCCGCTCACCAGGTCTCGTAAGTTCATAGCCATGCTTCTGAACCGCAAACTGACTGCTCGGCAGAATGTTGCCAGGCGAACAACTCATCGTCCATACGGCGGGTGCAGGCGGCTGGGGAGCGCCGCAAGGTACCGACAGCGAGAGTTTCACGCAAACACCTGCGGTTCTGCCCAAAGGCAACAGTAAAGCTCCGCCATTCATGAGGGCAAATGGAAGCGTTTCTCAGTGGGGACAAGCGCAAGCAGAGTGTGATTAGTGAAATGAGAGTCTGGCTCAATGGGTGATATTGTAGCATACCGCGAGGGAATAGACGGATGCAGTTATTAGATGTCGCTCTTAGTCGTTTGTCGTTCGAAACCCTCTTTATCGCATTCTAAATTTTGCCTCCAAATGGACCGGAACTCGCCTTCACTGAAAGGTGCGCTCGCTTGAGAGCCATCTTTCGTTACGAGCACAGGAAGTTGGGAATGACGACTCGATGGTGCATGTGTGACCAAGGTATAGTACACACGATTACTCCAGCATTGTTATAATTGCTATCGACTGCAGAGAATTCGCAGGCTATCCGGAACGGATGCATACAATTAACTACAACCAGCGCTTCCCCGTGCATTCTGTGATCTAATGCGCCCCGCAATGGACCTCCCGCTCGCAATCAACAAAGGACTTGGATTCATACTCTTTACTCCGCACAACGAACATCATCGACAGCCACAGCTCAGTACGTGTATCTGAACTTGGGATTCTGCGAACGAACTGTTAGATGTGTAATGTCAGGTGAAAGAGACTAACCTCTTTATCGGTGAGATCCTTCCACTCCTCGGCTATGTCGAGCTCCATCCCTTGCATGGACGCAACCCATTGCGACTCCTGGAATACCTTTTTCTTGTTGTCTCGCCAGCAAAGGAAGCCGTACAGAGTCATGAGGCCAATCGATACGCAGTAGCCGCACAGCATGACGGTATACGCTGTATGATAATCAGGAGCCTCGCGGGCGAGGAACGATTGTGGTCCGACTAGATTTCCCACGCAATAGCCTACAACAAATCAGCATTTGCTCGGCGAGCAGGTGAGAAGAGACTTACCCCAGTAAGAGATTCCAAAAACGCCGACCTTCTTCGAGGTACCAGCTACGTTGGCATACATGATAAGCTGACTGAAAACCATGTATGGTGCCCAATACATGTAGACAATGTAGAGTGCAGCCAGGGAGCCTCCGAGATTGGAGTGTGGGACCACCTTGAGTACAATAGTTCCTATCAGGCAGACTAGCGAGACTTAGGTCAATACACGAGATATCGGTGAGTTGATGGGCACACTCACCGATGACTGAAGCCATGGCGCAGAGTAGAGGCTGACGAGTGTATCGAGCGACAGTGACCCAAAACATCGCTGCGAGCCAACTGATTACTCCCTGATTCAGAAACTCAGATCATTTTTCGATATACGATACGTAAAACCCTCGGAATTTACAGTAGGGATGTTCATGAGGGCTGTTTGCTTGACGCTGAAGTTGAAACCTTTAATGATGATCGAGTAGAAGCCCCCGAGCCCACCGTTGGGGATGTTGAGGCTAGTCTCAAAGCGTCAGATTCGGAAGGGACCGTATAGCAATACTGACGTGATGCTGATGAGAAAGTATAGCCACGTTCGGATGTCAAGAACAGCTTCTTTGACTTGAGCCCATTTGGTCTTGATATGATATCAATGCTTCATCCCTGTGTTTGCACTCACGTTGTGGTTGACCATCCCGGTTTGATTATCCGCCAGGCGTTGAACAGCGATGTATTTTTGACGATCCGTCTAAGCAAATTCCTACTCAGTTGACCAGTCTTCTACAGTTCACATGTCGACGACTCACAAGCCACCAAGCTGTGGAAGGGTTGGACGGAAGACAGAAAATGTCAATGATTCCAACGGTGATCGATACGCAACTGGTAGTCCCGTTAGTCCCCACACAGACAAGGGAAGCATGTACTCTACTTACCCCGTAATGAGGTAGAGTAGCTGCCAGCGTGCCAGTAGGTGACTCGGCGCGTAGAATTGTACCAAGTAACTTTTCGGCATCATCAGCGGCAGCCAAGCTTCGGGTGGATCCCACTGACGAGAGGAGGCCATTGGCGATGGAAGAAAAGGTGTTGAAAATGATGACGGTCCGCCAGCCCTGTTCTTCTTTTCGCCACCACATATTGATCTTGCCACCAAGTATAAGCCGAGAAAACAGGCGTCCTCCTAAACTCACAACCAGACCAGCTCCAGAGGTGTTCATGCCTTCGAAAAGACCCAAAATGAAGCGGATGGCTTGCAAGCTGCCAGCCTGAGATGCATCGTCGATAAGTTGCAGCTTAGGAAAGGTGTGATTCTCTTACATTCTTGGCACCAATTGTAGCAAAAGTCATGACGCCGAAAAAGAAGACATTGAACGCAAAGACCTGTGATAGTTCAGCACCAGCATTGCGTGTTAACGATTGTGCTAACCTTTCCAGTGGGGAACTTCTGACACAGCCAAGATTGAGGGAAGACGGTAAGCATTGACCCGAAGAAGACTAGCCCCAGGTCAGTCAGTTCTGCAGCTTTCAAGACCACTCTTCCTTGAGACACACTTATCGAGCTCGCCCATGAATACTGCTGGCCAACAAGGTGCAGATCGGTTCTAAGACCATATGTTGCCGCTGTGCCTAGGATGACCTTGTCGGTTCCGCCCAGGAATAGTGAGAGTGTGACGAGTGGAAGAACAATGTAGTCGAGCTGAACTTCTCGTTCAGCGTAAACTCCTAAACGAAATATGCTCTAACCTTGCGTCGGACAGCCTTCTCTTCCGCTGCAGTCCACGGAGCCATCAAGACGTCCGCATTGGGTCGACTTGCTAATTCAGCGAAAAAGACTGCGGCTGCATCGTACTGCCAGCACGATCAGCTCGAGTACATTTCAGGATGACCCACATTGTGGGCTTTCGTCCCATCCAAAACCAAGGTTTCGACAGGTTTTTCCGCTACATACGCCACGGAGCCGGGCTTTGCTTCGATGTCCGTCTTCTCTCCGACGTATAAGGCAGCCATGGTAAAAGGATGACCGATAGTTTGTTCAATCGGAGTAATCAGCGCTAATCGAGAAAGGAGATACCGCTCGCTGGATTGACACCTTTTGTATCGCTTCCGGGAAAAGGTTACCGCTCCGACCCTTACTTCCATGCCGAACGCTCGGAAAAGGGTTCCCGGGGAGAAACATGAGTACCTGGGCTTATCTCTGGGTGCGGAAATTGTTCTCCGGTCATCGCCTCTATGCCGATTCAGACACAGGGTTCACATGAACCCATAACAATAAAATGACCGCCAGAGATGCCAGAATCCTGGTGGTAGGTGGGGCGGGCACCATGGGCAGCTCTACTGCACTGGAGCTCGCCAGGAGAGGCTATACCAATGTGCACATTCTCGACATATTCCCACCCCCTTCGGCAAATTCCGCTGGAAACGACATGAATAAGGTTAGTTGTGATCGGCCGAGGTTGGATCCGCGCTCAAGGCAATCGCAGATGATCAGCACGCAATATGTGGATGGTATATGGGGAAGGTTGGCGTTCGAGGCTTGGGACGCTTGGAAACAGGATCCTCTTTTCGCGCCTTTCTTACACGCAACGGGACGAGTGAGACGGTCGACTTCAATCGGAATTAATGATGATACTTGCGACAGGTCGATTTGGCTTCTGCGGACAATATCACTCGCCTGAAATCACTGCGGAAACAGCTTGACTTGTCGGTCAGTGCCGGTCGCCCGGACAATGTACAATGGCTGGACAGTGTTGCAGACATTCTGGCCAAGGCGCCGTACCTGAGGGATGGCTCCATCGATGTGAGCCATACTCTATAAGTCACAATGACTGACGAGTTCGAAGGGGTGGAAAGGTTTATGGGTAAAAGACGCTGGCTGGATGGCCGCACGTGAAGCTCTCAACGCGGTTGGCGTCGAGGCAAAACATCTTGGGGTGAAGGGAACCTTCGGCCCAACAGGCACGTTCAAGTCACTGCTACTGGGACCAGACGGGAAGCAATGTGTGGGCGTCGAAACCATCGACGGGACCAAATGGCCCGCCGACCTCGTTATTCTGGCTACTGGAGCGTGGTCACCAACCCTGATAGATCTGGAAGGGCAATGCGAATCCAAGGTGGGTTTACAGATGACTAAGCAAGGATCGCCGCTGAGTAGAACTGTCCTCAGTGCTGGCAGTTCGGACATATCCAGTTGACGCCCGAGGAGACTGCGGCTTTCCAGAATACACCAGCCATGTATAACGGCGGACTTGTAAGTCCTGTTGCAAGCATCGCTGACAACATCTAGGGCTTTTTCATGGAACCTTCGCCGCAAGGAATCATGAAGATAGTCAACGAGTTTGAAGGCTACACTCGAATCGCTCCGTGTCGTCCATACGGATGCAGTGAGGTCGTGACCATGTCTGTACCCCGCTCTCATGCTCTTCATCAAACCGACACGATCCCTTCGGAGGGATTAGACGCAGTCGGAAAAGTCATCGCGACGTGTCTGCCTGCATTTGTTGGGCGGCCAATCTTTGATACTGCAATCTGCTGGTGTACCGACTCGTTCGATGGCAACTGGCTTTTGTGCGAACATCCCCGGTACCCGAACTTGATTCTTGCTACCGGGGATTCCGGACATACCTTCAAGATGCTACCCATTGTGGGTGGATATGTGGCCGATCTCATTGAGGGAAAAGTGAGGGTTCCATCTTCGCGCTCGGATGCTGATATGTAATTCACAGCTCTCCACTGCGGACAGAGATTTGTGGAGATGGCGTCCCGAGCGGGAACGAAAGGTTGACGGGGCTCGGGACGGTCCTGTTCCCAAAGACTTGGGGGATCTGTCGGGATGGTGCCATGATTAGAATACCACTACAACGAAAGCCATATGAACCATTCTCATCGTAAAATCCACTGTTGGACTCAATTTGAAAGCACAATCCCCTCATTGGCAAACGCCACATTTCGCATCTCTGCGGAGACCTTTCCTTATCACTCGGTCCGATGTTGCCGCTTTTGCGTTCATTTCCCTCATCTTGCTTTGCCGCGACTCTCACAGTCATGCCTACGAAAAGAAAGGCGTCGTCTCCAGAGTCCGCGCAGCAGGGATCGAGCGGGGATGCTAAGCGTCAAGTCAGTCATGCTTCAAGAGCGTGTGACGGATGCCGACGAAGGTGAGTTTAAGCTGGGTGTAGCTTGTAGCCTAACAATCACACGTTTCAGAAAGATGCGATGCGATGCGTCACACCCAAAGTGTACAGTGTGTCAGGACAGAGGGCTACCATGCGAGTATAAGGATGAGGACCGTCGCAAGTGAGTCAACTTCTCTGCTGAGTCCCTAAAGTAACCCATGTCTTAGAACACATGTGGAACACATGGAAGACATGAATGCACGGATGGATCGCTTTGAACGTCTCATCGAAAACTTGGTGAGAAACCTTCCGCCAGCCACATCGACGATCGACTCGCAGAACACAGGCGAGGCCGTCACGACCTCTTCATACGACCTGGCGCTTACTCTACAGAATAACACTCTGTCTCAACCATCCTTTTCGGTCACTCCGGAGGAGCGACCTTCGCAGTCTGCGCTTGCTTACCAGCCGGAACAGTCCAGCAGTGAGGGTCGAACTGATGACCGAGCTCTTGAAGCGCATATCTCTCCAAGTGGTGGTCGAAGGACTGCGCGATTCCAGAACCTTGGGGAAGGGAAGGTTCACGAGCAGTTCCAGGTATGAATTTCACAGGCATCGCTTACTCCTCCGTTCAGCAGGAGCTTGAACGCTGACTTCCGCTTGATAGCGAGTGGAAGAATCAGCAGGAACTCTCGTTCAGTTCGGCCCCACTTCATTGTGGACTTGTACGAGTCCTCGACCGCGCAAAGAGAATCTTCCGTATGACCACATCCTTCAGCAGGGTGACTGGATCAACTGGTCGCAACATCTGCCAAAGTCAATCGATATTGGTCGCTCTACGCACGACCTAGCGTTGGAATATTTCGCTGCCTTCTATGCCCCATGGTGCTTTATTGTCGACATGCCCGCTTTCACAGTCGATCTGGCGAGGTGCAACTTAGTCCGCGCTTCCAACTCCAGTCGGTCGCCAGGTCCGACTCGAACAGCACATTACTCCCCCCTTCTCCACTGTTGCATCCTCTACCTGGGCTTGGTAATGATTCGTCACCAATATCCCGGACTGATGGCCAGCTACGAGGCTGTATTCACGCAACACTGCTCGACGTTGCTTCTCGCCGAATGCGATTATCCTGCGTTGAGCTCGCTCAAGGCCTACAACCTATATGCCAAGTAATATGATCTCCTCGTCTGAAATGTTTGCGTTGATGTGTTATTAAGCTGCACACACTTCGTGCGCTTGTCCACAAATCAGCGAACGGATGAGGTTGGAACCCGACAGCACGCGACTGGCTACCTGTACTCGGGCATGGCTATTGCGGGAGTACATGCGGTGAGTCGGCGCATCTTCGTTGTAGATGTCTGTTGATGCAGTTAAGCTTGGACTCAACATTAATGTGAGTACTGGAACCAAGTACTTTCCGTGTTAACGCCTGTCAGTGGGACGACTCCGCCAGTAAAGACCAGATATCCGAAGAGGAACGCAACCTTCGAGATTATGCTTATTGGACAGTATACATGATGGACAGCGTGAGAACAGCGTCTGACCTAATCTTGCGTGCACTGACGTGCGTGGCTTCGCAGATTCGCTCTTTGGCCGCTGGAAGGCAGCCCATGCTGAGTGACCGCTCCACACCTCCACTTCCTCCGATCGACCCCTCCATAGACGCGATGACATGGATCAATCCGGACTCCCCGCCAGCGGCCGGATCCCTAGTTTTCCCTTTAGAGGCCGCCCATGGCATGAGTTCGATGCGGTCGACGAACTTCCACTGGGCAGCTAGATTGACAACTCTCTGTCGGACGACGTTGGAGACACTGTAGGATTGGTCTTGCTCGTAAGCGAAGCCGCACTGACATCCGACCAGCTATGACCCTGGAAATAAGGAGTCGAGGGGTTTGGACGAGGTACTAGATTTGACCCAGCAGCTCGAGACATGGTATCTCGAGTTTCCATTGAAACCTCCCGAGGCGACGCCGTTGCCGCACGTATTACTGCTTCACATGACGTATCATCTTACAATGATTTTCGTCCACCGCCCTTTCTACCGATCGTCTCTTCCAGCCTCGACCGCAAAGTGCGATCAAGCTGCCCTATCTATTCTTCGCCTGCTCCAGGTTTGTTTCACAAACCTGTTGATCTTTGCTCATTGTTTTTATCAGCTCTTCGAATCCACGCATGCTATCAGCCATGGTCATCATAATCTCAGTGAGTTTCTGACGACTAATGACTGCTTACATCTCAGTCAACATAATTTTTGCAGCAGCGACTGTATTCCTCTTGCGTAGCGTGGGCTCGGAAGAGGATACTATATTTGGCACGGATATGGCACACTTCAACGAATGCGTGAGCTCTCTCCTGGAAGACCTGGTCACTTTCGCGCTTGCTGACTGAAGGTAGGTCGACTACATGTCATGCCTCGGGGTGACGTGGCACGAAGCTAGTATGAGTCGAGATATCCTGCTCAAGCTTCGATCGGAGTATCACAATCCCGGTCCTGAGATGATGCCCGAAAACGGTCCAGCAAGTTCGACGTCTCTGTTCCCAGTTTTTGACTCGAACGACATCCAGGATGTCTGGGGCCAAATGTTCCCTGATCCAGCGTTTCAGTGGATATGAATACATAAAGTACCAGATGGCTAACATGGATGTCGGAGTATCATCATCTTCATCGCGAATACTAGCCTACGAGTATAGTGCCTTCCAGGGTAGATTCTGGGCCCAAAATCACGGGAAGGAAGGATATCCTCCCATCGCATCCTACCAACCTGCTAGCAGAGATAAAAAGTGTGTGTAGTGGAACCAGGCAATGATTCATACCTATCCATGGCTGGTCTCGACCTTCCATGGACAAGCACTTGCACGTCGTGGCTTCTTCCTTTACATGGTGTTCCGCCTTCCTTCGGACCGTCGTGGAGTGAGACTGTGATGTCTGACTCCCTCTGACCCGATGAGTATCCTTCGACACGTGGATTCATGGGCGGTCTGAATTTTTGGTACTGACCCTTTGTTTATTTTCACCTTTCTATTTCAACCACTTTCAAGTGCAGTAATCGATCCTATTTCTGGATTGGCCTGCATTGGCCAGATAGGTCTTCCCGGTCCATATCTCTCCTACTCAAACCGACTCGACCCCGCGTCTTCCCTGAAGCGTTAACAACAAGGAACGCCGGTCCTAGAGTATGTCGAATGGACAGACCCGAGAAAATGTGTTCATAGATCGATAGCCTTCGCAGGATCACGCCGTGTCTGGCTTGTCTTTCACTTTTGAAATGCCTTACCTTGCATCATGCCGAGCGAGAAACGACCACCGCCAAGAGAATGGACCAAGTGGATGTGGCGGGCTGCTGCAAAGATAAGGGCCGCCATATTTGCTCCCGTCTCTGTCGGGATTGTTTGGTTGTCGTGCTTTTGATCATTCCGCCTACTACCTCAACTCATGGAGAACAGATCCCCTTCTCCCCGGCGAGAGTCGACTGGGGCCCTTCGGAGGACCGCCCGTGCATGCGCGCAGTGCCGGGTCCGAAAACAACGATGTGATGGCGCCTCCATCCCGTGTCAGCGCTGTGTTCGAGTGGGGAAAGAATGCAGTTTTCTTAAGGACGGTTTGCCGAGCGCAGATAAAGACGACGAGGACCCGAGGTGGGCGGTGGGTCAAGCGAAGATTCAACACTTGCAAGATGAGGTGGAAATCGTCAAGCGCAGGATCACAGAGCTTGAGGGGGCATTATGCTCTCGCAACGAAGACTTTTTACCTTCGACGAGGGCAGTACATAGCCTGTGAGAGGGTCAAGCCGTTTGTAATCTGGCTAATAGCGTATCTAGCGTGAACGAGTTTCCTCTGGTGCCAGCCTTGCCTCAGTCCGTGGCATTCATCAACGGCTCATTCTCCCACGCACCTATTCAGACACTTCGACAGCTCGCTGGACCTGTCACCGTCTTACGATCTCCCGAGGCTACCATGAACAGCATGACTGGTGTAAAAACGAAAGGCCTCCCTGATCCTGTAGCGCAAGGCATACTGAGTGTGCAGGAAGCACAACGGCTGTTCGATATGTGAGTGTCAGAATCGTGTTCGTGAGATTCATTGTGACCAGCTTTTTCTCCGCGTGTCACGAGCTTGCACCATGCTCCTCGGTACGGGCGCAGTCTGATGCATCAGCGGTGCGAGCACGGAGCCCTTTCCTCTTCACCTCGATCTGCTTAGTTGCAGCGCGATATTGGGAGGTGGATGACCCGTAAGTCCACCAAGTGTCCGAGCTGAATATTAGTGTGCGGTCCACACAAAACTGGCTTCATCCGCGATATGCCGCGCTAGTCGCGACATTCGACGAGCACATTCGCAGTCTTTTGCTGCAGCCATCAGCATCCGATTTCACCCTCGACACTATACAAGCACTTCTGCTGTCCATCCAGTGGCCCGCTCTGGAATTGGATCGAGGCGAGCAAGGGTCGATGCCTAAATCGCGGTTCAATGACGCGTATGCTTGGCTTATGATTGGTGTTGCGATCCGATTCTCGAAATACATCGGGTTAGAGAAGTGTACGGAATCAAACCTAGCGAATCCAGAAGACTTGTCCCGAATACGAATCTGGTTAAATCTGATCTCAATCGATAGGCAGTAAGGTTCCCATATGGCGAAACAAGACCAATCAGCTCATTCTGCCTTTAGCCTGACCATGACTGCGGGGCTGCCAGCCAGCTTAGAGGCGCCTCCCTCTCATGTGGTCAGAGCATTTGGAAGTCATCCGGCTGCCCAATCTGGAGACATAAAGCTTGCGGGGCTGAGCGAGCTGATTGCCATCGTCCAACGCGCTTCTGTGGCCTGTGGCGACGTGTCTTTGCGAAAGCTCGATGCTATCAGCTTAAAAATGGCCATTGCAGAACTCGACGATTGGGAGCGCAGGTGGGCATTGATTCTAGGTGCTGGAGCTTGTAAGTATCTCTTTGTAATTCATTGAGCTGAACAATCCTGATCTGGCGTTAGCACCGGCTTTCAAGCAACAAATGCCCTTCACAGCGGTGAGGTGGTACCGGTTGGCGTTGAATGCGATCCCAATTGGTGCTGCCCTTGGGGAGCAACCTCGCGATCCTGCGGCACCAACCCCACCCGCTTTAGCCGCCGGGGTGGATGCAGCTTTCCACCTGATCTGGCAATACTCCTCTGAGGCTGTATCGGAGCGGCCTGAAAGGAACATGTCGGATGACAGCTCAAGGTTTACAATGAACTTTACTGCATTGTAAGAGGCAGTCGTTGCCTAGTCAAAATGGATAAGTGCTGATTATAAGCATGTAGATCGTCATTCATGTTCGCCGTGGACTCTTATTGGATAACCCATGCGTACGCTGCAATTTTTTTGGTTTTGGTGTACGACCGGGGATGTATCGATTGTAAGTCTCTCAAGATGTTCAGCCCAGCTGTTCATCAACCATACAGCAAACCTCACCATCTATCCCCAAATACGAATTACTCCTCCGCAGCCGGTGCCCGAGAACTCGCTTCTACATCGTATAATCCGCTTCGCATTGGCCATATTTGATGGGGTTTGCCAGGGCGCAGCGCACCACCCTGCCATGCAGTACCGCTCCATCGTTGCGAATGCCCTACACACCCTTGGCCAATATCAAGCTCAAGTGGAGAATGCGGCTGAGACAGGAATCGACGACATGCTGAATGCATTGATGGATCCAGGGCAGGACTGGGCTTTCTTAAGAGATCTCGGTTTTACTATGTAACAGCAAAAGTAGATGCAGCTTTCATCAGGCTGAATATGGGAACCGCGCTTTCCAGTGCTCCGAGATCTCGTCACGCCTCGCGAACCACACTCCCTCTTTGCTTTGAGCATACTCAATAAACTTCCGTAAGCCCGCAAGCCTGGCTGGTCGACCGACTATGCGGCAGTGCAGACCAACGGAGAGCATCTTGGGTGCACCATCCAGCCCCTCCTGGTACAACTCGTCGAAGGCTCCAATCAGATAATTGGCAAAGTCGTCGGGCGAGATGAAAGCTTGGTAAGTCGCATTCTTGTAGTCGTTGGTGTCGAGAGCCTGAGACGAAGATCAGCAGGCGTCACGGATTTGGACCCGCAACATACATAGGGGATAACGAGGAGCCCTTCGTCTGCCCTGCCGCCTGGCATAGCAATCCTGGAAGAAGCCTATTCAGCGATACGCGCCAGCTTCAGACAGAATGAATACTGACCAATGAGGCAGATCATCGCTGTAATCGTCGCACCAGTATTCCAGCGGTATACCCTCCTCCCTGAAGACCCTAGCCACTAATGACCGGGATCTTGGACTGGCTTTACTCCCAACCATGCCGTAGTACCATCCTTTTGGAGGGATTCCTGATGCTCTTTTGATCGCTGCCTCCCCATTGAGTCATCGGCCCCCTTCTCACTTATAGGATACTCACTCACCGGCGATTGTCTTTCGCACGTTCTCCTCTTCCTCTTCCTCCGACCACCCTGACCGGTCCACCCACCTCCAGCCATGCGACGAAAATTCATGTCCGCCAGCTAGAAGCGCTTCACCGACTTGCGGGTTCATCTCGAGAGCTTGGCCGACCGCATACGCCGTGCAATGTACTTTCTTTTGCGTAAACAGCCTCAGGATACGCCAAACACCAGCTCGCGAGCCGTACTGCTGATCATCAGTGATGAGATCCGAAGCATCGGTCGATGCTCTCGCACCTCGTACATGGACTCCATGTTAACGTCTCGCTGACCGATATGAGGCGTAACTCCAGGTCCTAGCTCTGAGAAAAAGGCAGGTGAGCACATTCTCCGACAAGGATTTCCGATCTTACCACTGGCTAACGTTTCCGACACACCGTCCCCATTAACTGGGGTATGTTCCTACTCATGGTCGTCACATAAAGAGACAGCACTCCGGTGACCAAATACGTACGCTTCCTTCTTCGTAATTCAGCACCTGTCCGCCGAGGCTTAAATCAAGATGTCCCGCAAATCGGGTGGAAGCACTTACCAAGCTGATCGCAATCTTGGCACCATTGGGCCACTGTGGATCTGGAGTGTTGGGACCGTAGCCCACTAAGTCTCGAGGTCCATAGTCTTCCGAGCTGGTCTGCATGTTATGTGTTGGTGTGCAGTTCATATACGTTCAAATACAACCGTAGGAATACGTGACCTAAGCCGGAAGAATGCCTTATCGACCTCAGGGACTTTTAGGGGTAGCTCCCTTCGGACTTCGGAACCGCTCTTCGGGTGCTCTACAGAGCGTCTAAGCGATGTGTCGGCACCGATCCGCACTCACCGCTCGCCATGTTGGGCTTTGGTAGTGCTGCGACTTCGAATTCTAGATGTTCATCGAAGCAGGACCATGTCGCGCCCACTACGAGCAGGGATCTACGTCCCCCTTCCGACTTTCTTCGACGACAACGAGGATTTAGATCTGCAAAGTTATGCAAAGCACGTCGTGTGTAAGTTGTACACCGGCGGTGATATCACAAATCCTGATGAGACGGATAGATACCGCCAAAGCGGGTGTTCTTCCCGTTGTCTGCGGTTCAATGGGCGAAGCAGTTCATCTCACACATGAAGAAAGGAGTATGCTCATCTCGACTGCCCGAAAAGCACTAGACAATGCGGGGTTGAAAGATGTTCCTATACTCGCCGGTATCGGAGCCGCTAGTACGCGTGAAACTATTGCCTTGGCGACAGAGTAAGTATTGAACGCTCTCCTTCCGCCAATGAGACTGACAAGCGGGTGTTGCAGGGCTGCTGCTGCAGGCGCAGACCACGCGATCTTGATCACTGGGGGCTATTACGCCGGGGCACTCATCAAGAATCCTAAGGCCATTAAGAAGTTCTTCGTGGATGTCGCTGCCGCCTCTCCTATACCTGTGTAAGAGAGACAGCCTTCTTGATCGCTCTAGCTGACATCATTACGACCAAGGATGCTCTACAATTTTCCCGCTGTCACCGGAGGGATCGATATGAACAGCGACCTGATCGAAGAGATAGCAATGTCCGCTCCCAACACGTGTGGCATCAAATTGACGTTCGTGAGCGGACTACAATTGGTCTGTTTGGGTGCTGACCTGCTCGAAGTTGCGGAGCGGTTGGCAAGCTTACCAGAATAGCCGCTCTCGTGAACGAGCCCTCGTTCGCTAAGGACTTTCCAAGGAAAGACCCGTCTGCTCCGTGAGTAGGTTCAAACTATACCTTGCCGCACCTGGCTGACCACTTTATCACAGCTTTCTCATTATTGATGGCTTTATTGACTTCTTGCTGCCTTCCATGGCCGCAGGCGCATCGGGTGCCATCACCGGCGTTCCTAACTTTGCTCCGGCAAGTTTATTCTCTCACTCATCCGAATGATAAGCTGATATGCAAAAGTTGACTTGCATGAAACTCTGGGCACTGTGCATCAGCCCAGACTTGCAGTCCCCCCAAGTTATGAGGGAGGCACAGTCGCTCCAGGCTTTGATCTCAAGAGCGGACTGGGCAGCTTCGAATGCAAATGTACGCCTTTGCGACCTTTGCCTTAAAGACTTGCGCTGATCGCTCGAGACAACAGATACCCGGCATGAAGCGACTTTTACAGTACCTATTCGGATATGGCCATCTGCCCCGAGCACCGCTTCCTGTGATGGACGCGGACGAGGCGGATAGACTCCTCATCGGTAATGCAGCGATCAGAGCCATTCTCGATTACGAGCAGGGATTGAAGAATGGTTTGTAGCCACTAGTAAAATCGATGCAGTACCTTACCTCATAAAAATCCGGCTTTTTCTTGATCTCAACCTCCTGGAATCCCAAAGCACTCCCTTACGTTTTATTCGCAAGGGGTAGACCCGATAGTTAGGGTGAGAAAGGGAATCACGGGGAAGTGGAAATTCGCCACCCTTATGCTGAATGATATGTAACGTTGCATGAATGTATACAGATCGATACAGTTAATGCTCAATTCTCCTCGTCCTTCTCGACCATGGCTGGGATTGGCTTGTTGGCCAAAGGCGTGAGTCGGAACGCGTGGCGGCGGTCTCCAACGGGATAGTCGAGGGTCTGGGAATGGTTGGTGACTCGCTGGTCCCAGACGAGAACGGTTCCGGCCTCATAACGAACTCGACAAGCGAAGTCTTGTCTTGTAGCAACGTGATTATAGAGGAAGTTGAGCAGATAGTCGGATTCTTCTTTCTCGTATCCCACAATGTGTTTGGTGTAAACCGGGTTGACGTCTTGACGTGTGTCAATCTCATCCAAAACACCATGAAAATCGACTCACAAAGGGCTTTCTGCTTGGTGACAGGGTGAACGATGACGACCGGGTGCTCGGTTTGCAGAACTTCTCGTCGCATGATTGCATTCTGCCCGTTCTTCAACTCGGCTGCAGCTCCATCATTGTTGCTGTGCATAGCTGTCAAGCCTTCTAGACGCTTTCGAAATTTGGGTGAAAGTGCAGAGTATGCTCTTGTTGACTAGACCATTGAATTAAATTAGCGAGGGCGCGGATTAACGTGATCGGTACTGACCGATGAGATGAGCGTGTCACCTCCTGCTGTCGAAGGGGATTCCAGCATGCAGATGAAAGTAGTTCCGGGAGTCTGAGGTTCCGGAGACTGATCCGTGTGCCATTGTATAGGAGATCGCCCAGCCCACGACTTCCGGACTCGAAGATCACTGAAATGATTAGTCAAGCCGATTAGGTGGGGCTGGAGACTTGTACACGTACTCCTTGTGATCGTAGATAATCATATGCTCGGCAGAACCTGCTGCCGGATGGGGCGCCCAGCCGTGGATGTGAAGAGGGCCAAAATGTCTATAGGAACAGTGTTATTGATGGATACCTTGTCGCACAGGTACGGCTCACCGAACGATCTCCTTCTGCTTTTCGAAACCCAGATCGCCAAAGTCTTGATCACGAAAAACAAGGGCGCCTCGTTGTGCTGTCAAGAGGGCGAGCTCATCCAGGCCTGCACGGCTCAGTTGCGAGAGCTGAACGCCATGGATCTCGGTACCGACATGGGGAGATAGATCCCACTGCATTCCATCAGCTTGGGACGGACAGTTATTCACCGACTTGCTGATTTTGAGACGTTCTTGAGCAGGTTTGGGAATGTTGGGTCCGCTCGATGTCCTGGATCTACATGTTCGAAGGCCCCGAGATCTTCAACTTTCTCGAGAGGATCGTAAAAGGCTGGAGAAGAAGTCAGAGACTTGAATTCCAAGGTCAACCATCCTTGCAAAGAGACAGCAACTCACGCATGTAGTCTGGATACAGGGGCGACCCGTCTTCGTTCTTTGGTCGGGCAAGATGAACATTGGCAGCCACATCCTTGATGGTGGGTAGTGTCTGTTTGGCAGATTCATGGAGGGCGATGGGCATGGTATTCAAATGAGTGATATTTGTCGGACACTACAAGTCAAGATGAGAAAACTCCATGGTGTATTTATCTGCTGGAGTCAAAGTGCCGGGGGATCGGACGTCGGAGAGAAAGCGGCTAATTCCCGCGCCACACATGTACCAGGAGCGGGCAGGAGGGGATGAAGCGATCCGATACCTTATCAATTGCAGCTTGAGATGCCCCAATGGGGAAACCGCTGAGTATAATTCATCTTTGTATGAACCGCTCCTTCCGCTCAAACTGCTATCCTCCGACTCTGATTGGATACTGAGCGTTTTCAATTCGAGTCTTGCGGAGATAAAGTCGACGCGCTTGCAATACATATAGCCCTGGCCAGGATGCCTCTCATCTGTCTCTCTCATCGTGGGACTGCTCCTCGTCATTGTACCATCATTCTCACCCGATACAATGTCTGCCTCTCCTTCTTTGGACGATGAGAAGAACGTGTCGTTGGCACCTAACGTAAATGTTGTCGACGACATCGACACAGACGAGTATGAGCAGTATCTGGCTTTGATGCATTCCATGGCCGGTGCAGGCCACAAGCGTCTCTTGCGAAAGCGTGAGTCCCTCCGTGTACCAAAGACCGTCAAAGTTGACTTCGCTACAGTGGACTATCGGCTCCTCCCTACGCTCTCCCTTTTGTATCTGCTCGCCTCGCTCGACAAGTCCAATGCCGGAAATGCAAAGCTGTTTGGCTTCCTTACCGATGTCGGCATGACATCCCAACAATTCAACTTGGCGCTCACGGTCCTGTTCTTCACGTACGGTCTCTCCGAGCCAGTGTGCAACATTGCGCTTCGGAGGCTTGGCCCAAAAATCTGGTTCCCGGTTGCCGTCACCACGTGGGGTCTCATCACCACCTTAACCTGTATCGTCAAGAGCTACGGAGGATACATCGTCATCCGATTGGCGCTTGGCTGTGCAGAAGCCACCATCTACCCCGGAGGCTACCTGCTCTTGAGCATGTGGTACAAGCCCAAAGAGCTTGCAACCAGGATGTCTATATTCTATGGCGCAAACACCGCCGCCGGTGCCTTTGGGGGTGTCATTGCGTACGGAGTCGGGAGATTGGACCATCATGGTGGATGGCGGGCTTGGAGATGGCTGTTTTTGGTATGTCGACAGGGCCTTTCCGGATGTGAGAATCTGACCTTCGAATAGATCGAGGGACTTATCACCGTCTTCTTTGGACTCATGTCCTACTTCCTCCTCCCGTCCTTCCCTCATCAATATGTCTCATCGGGCAAGCAGGCATGGCTTACGCCCGACGAAGCACTGTATGCCAGACTGCGGACCAAGTACGCATACGGACCTCACGCCCCTACCTACAAGTTCCAGTGGAGTGACGTCATCAAAGCCGCCAAGGACAAGAAGACGTACTTGATGTGAGCACGATCTTGGATACGATTAGTCGACGACTGACAAAGCACGCAAGGATGATGATGTTCTGGTGGGGAGGATCCATCCCGACCTACTCCTTATCCTATACACTGCCTACCATGGTGAAAAACCTTGGTTACACAGCTGTCAAAGCACAGGCTTTGACCACTCCTCCGTACATCTTTGCGACCGTCGTTTGCATCACTATTGGTATACTATCAGACCGCTACAGGCAGCGATATGCTGCGATTATGACGGCGTATTGCATTGGTCTGGTGTGAGTGACTACGCGTCGGCATAAAACTTCGGCTGATCCTGTCGCACAGCGGTATCATCGTGCTCTGGATCACCGTTCATCACCCGCATCTTTCCGGTGTATCCTACTTCGCCATCTTCCTGGCTGCCGGTGGATACGCTGCACAGGCCCCTATCGTTGGCTCTTGGACAGCAGACAATGTACCGAATCCCTCGAAACGAGCTGCCGCCATCGGTCTCCTCATGCTCTTTGGCAGTGTTGGAGGAGGTGGCATCGGTTCCAACATCTATCTCGCTTCGGAAGCGCCGACCTATCCTCTCGGTTTCGGGTTCTCGGTGGGCGCAACTGTTCTCGGCGCTATGATTCCGGCCACTATCCATTATGTCACTTTGACCAGGGCGAACAAACGACGAGACCAGTGGAATGAACAAGAGATCCTCAACACCCATACGCCGGAGGATCTGAGCAAGCTGGAGGAGTACAGTCCTTTGTTCAGGTACTCTACGTAGTCAGGCGGATTGCGCGCCAAGTACAGGGTGAGAATTGGCGAGATGTTTCGGGGTTTAGAGATATAGACTGTTGGCGTTGTAGTAGTACAGAGTGCGCGAATGGGTCTGAAGGTCGATAGATGTGCTAGAGTGCGATGTCCATATGATATATGCATGCCGCGTGCCTAAGGTTCACCATGATGACGTTCCAGACCCGTCACCTCTTAATGTTTCTCGTCATCTCCCCCTCGCTTCCTGTTTGAAGTGCGACCACCTGATCTTTTCGTCTCCTTCGAACCTTCGCAGGAGCGGAAGCAAAGAGAGAAGCGGCGTGGACCGCTTTTTTCCTCCGGTACCTTTGGATCTGCTTCCGCTCATCCACCTTGGACCAACGTCTTCTCCATTTGGTGAGCATCGGATACTCATTGCCCATACCGCTCAGCACAAGGGATCCGCCTTCCAAGGATGCACCATCCCATCCCTGCATCCTCGGCATTTGCTTCCAAGGGTCTATCGGACGTCTCTTTCGACCTGCCGACGTCACTGGGCATCTCCATCTCGCATCCGACTTCAGGTGCAGCAGCTCACAGCACATCGAGGAATCTCAACGCCGGGGATTGGGTATCGGGACGAGCGAGATGGGATGAAATCAAGGCGTATCCTGGCCTCAGGACTAATGACGCGCGACCTCGAGGAAAGGACGTGAGGTTTTGGTGAGTTTGCGTTCAGATTCTGGCGGAAGCGTTGTACGGTTCTTGTGAAGATTTACTGATTCAAACTCCGCATAAAAGCATGTGTCCTCATGGCGACTCTTCCGGCAAGTGAACTCCAGAAGATAGATTGTCGATCCTGACGTTGTTCTCTGCAGAACTGGCCAGGTTCCGTCGACATGCCCAGTTTCTAGCCATAGACACACTCGCTTCTCCAGCCGCCTCGTCCTCGACCACCTCATCCTCAGCGACATCACCACTCCACTCTGCAATATCGGCGGATGGAGCCTCCGATTGGATATCGACGGCTCATCCAAGCAAGCGTCGCAAGAGAAACTATCGTCCTCCGACAGAGATCCTAGCTTGGTGGGAAGACGAGACAGGATGGTGGCTCTTGACCGAGGAGAAGGAAGCTGCCAGTCAGGGAGAGTCCCTGAGTGACTGGTGGTTGAAGATGCAGGGTGATGAGGAGGGCAATGCGGGATTGGAAAAGTATGTCAAGGTTTGCGAAACCTTGCTGCAGGTTATCAACTGTTTGCGAGTAAGTCTACACGTCTTTGTATTCGAGTGTCAAGTTGACGTTTGCAGGCCTTGAATGAGAAGCATCTAGCTCTCGTCTGCTGCAATCCTGGCCAGTTTTTTGTCGACTCCGACGACAACCTCAAGGTCAGCATCGTTCGCTTAGCGGACGTTGTTGCTCTCCCCGGGTTCCACCTGTCGGAGATCCTTCCCTTTAGTCCCCTCTCTCTGTCCCCTCTGTTTACTCGAGATCCCCCGGACGACTTGTCCGGGGACTTGTCTGACATATACATCCGCAAGCATCTCCGTTATCTCGCGCCGGAAACCACATCGACTCGGCGAGTCTCGGCTGTAGGAGATATTTTCTCCTTTGGAGTGCTCGCATACGAGTTACTCACGGGCAGTACGATCGATGGCTCGCCTGATTCTCCGGACGAGCACGAGGTGGACCTACTCAGCGATATACACCGACACTTGACAGCCGACATCATCCCACCCTTAGTCTATCTGGAAAAAGAGGCCGCCCTCGGAGCCATGGAAACAAATCTCCCTCCCCGGCAGCTGTCCGACATCATTATGCTTTGTTTGGCGAAAGACGTCGATGATCGCTATCATTCGCTAGACGCTCTGGCATACGACATCCTCAAGCTCAGCCGCATTCTGAAAGTCAACGGAGATTTGCAGAAGTTTGTCGTCGGGGAAATCAACGCCATCTCCCATTTTGTCCTTCCGGTCGAGTTGATCGATCGTCAGTTGCACCTCGCAGCGCTGGACAAAGCATGGGCTGCCATATCGGGCTCCGAGGGGTGCGAAGAGCCGTGCTCCAATCAGGTGGTCAACATCTCCGGTTGCAGTGGGAGCGGGAAGTCTCGATTGATTGAAAACTGGATTGCCCCTCGAGATCTCTCCGGGGAGGACTGTCTGGTCGGCTTCGCCAACATGGACGAACATCTCAACAAGCCATTGTCAAGTTTCGTGCAGGTTTTCCAGAGCTTGTTGGACAGAGTCCTCACCTCACCAAAGGAGAACGCGAAGGTTTGGAAGGAGGAGATTAAACGGGCACTGGGCAACCAATCGTCCTACTTCCTCAGCTTGCTGAGTCAAGATTACAAGAAGATGCTTGAGCCCGAAAAGAAAGCCAAGCAGTACGACGTGATTGATGTGAGTCTGGGATCTGCCGTATTGACTCGGGCTAAGACCGAAGTTGCTTCTTGCGTTAGTGGGACAACTTCATGTCGGCGTTTAAAACTTGGTCAAAGGGTCTTTTGCAGACCTTTGCGACAAGGCGTAGACCGCTCATTGTTTTGGTGGACGATATCCAATGGATGCCTATGGAGGAAGTTAAAATGTAAGTGCGAGTGGCTGTCTGTGTTACTGGACGGCTAAAGATGCTTTCTGCAGCTGGCGGAATCTGCTAGATGGGCCCGCCCCTCTGTCAAATGTGTTGGTCCTGTCCACGTATCGTGTTGAAAAGGACGATGCGACACCCACACCATTACAATCGCTATTGTCAATTGGAGCGACGGATATTAGGATTCAGCCTTTCGACGACAATGCCGCGCTGAAGTTCGCCCTCTCGTGTCTACAAAGCAGAGTCGAAGGAGGAGGCACTGGTATCGCCAGTTACCTCTACAGTCAGACCGGCGGTAATCCACTTTACATGGGTAGTCTGATATCCACTTTGGTAAGCGAAGCCTTGCCGGTGCACCAGACTGGGCCCTGATGAGCTGGCAGGTCAAGGAGAGCATCATCATTTTCGATTTCGACCTACTAATTTGGAGATTCGACCTCCAGCAGCTACAACGACATGTGTCTGATTTCGGTGTGGATGCCTATCTGTCTCGACTGCAGGCTGCGCTACCACCGCCCGTCCGGTCGCTTCTCCAAGTCCTTTCTTGTTTACCCTCGGCCGGTTTCGACATTGAACTCCTCGGAAAGCTCCTCGCGATGCCGATAGGTAGTATCGAAAAAGCTGTCAAAACAGCTGCTGAAACTGGCATTGTGTCTGTCACGGCTGCTAAAACAGTCAAGTTTACACATGGTCGCCAGCGGGTACGTTTGGGCGGTGCGTTGCGGGTCTGCTGCGTGCTGATGTCTGTCCAGACTGCTGCGTACAGGTCGATATCGCAGGAAGAAATGGCCACGATGCATCAAGAGGTTTCGTTCTTCTTGAGGGACCCATCTTTGCGCCAAGATTATATTTTTGATGCTGCCAATCACGCTTTACTGGCACAACGATATGGAGCACCCAAGGAATCCAACCAGGCCCTCGTCCAGCTGCTCGTGGAGTCGTCACAGAAGGCAGCCATCAGCGCGAGCTTTGAAGCCGCGAAACGGTTCCTGGACATGATCGAAGGTCTGTAGAGTGGTCATCTCGTTCCAAAAGGCTGACTTGCGCGGCACAGAAAATATCGCTGCTTCTGGGGGAAGCAAAGAATGGGCAATGTCGCATAGGGATATTTACCTCTCGTATTTGAACGTTCATTCGGAAGTTTGCGGTGTATTGAGGTACCACGAGGAGTCTCTCGTCAAGGTAGGTTCATACTCTCACGGCTCACAAAATTCCTTCTGATGGCTAGCATGACAGTTGAGAGATATGATGACTCTCTGCCAAGATTCCAATGAGGTCCATGAGGAAATGAAGATCATCATCCTGATCACTCGGCAGCTCATTTCCAGTGGCAAAGTCGTCGACGCTGTCCAGTTTGCCTTCAAATCCATGTCAAAGTATGGCTACGACATTCAAGATCCCAAAGCGATCACACTGTCGGTCCCAAGGTCGGTGGACGATGTGAAGGCTCTGGAATGGATTGTGGAAGAGGAGTCTCTGACCGAGGATTCCATGCTGGGTTTGATTATGTCTTTGCTGGGTATGTCATCGCGTCTATCTGAGCTGCTGAAACTGATCTTATTCGGCTGCGTCAGCATTTGTTGCGTGAGTCCGGAAGCGGATCGGGGGTAACCGCAGGGCTGACGAGCCTCAGTCCGTCTCTGTACGTTACTCTGCCACACCTCAAGACTGCAGCCTACACGTTGGGGATGTCCATGGTCATAGCGGCCGGACGCCCTCATGATGCTTCGGCATACTTGACGTCGGTGTACGCTCTTGCGGTGAGTGGTACTCTGCAAGGTCTGGTTATTGATGAAGCAGAATGTGAGAGAGGTCAGCACAAGGAAGCAATTGTCGATACTCGTGACCAGATTTGCTCAAGCCAGTCCAGATTCGTACTCGACAGCCATGGCGCTCGCAGCTGTCGCGGCTCAAGCTCATGTCAGAAGAGTCTTCCTTCTTTGCGGACCGATACTGATTGTTGTTCTAGTCTTGGGAACCTATTTCCCAAGCGGTGCAGTGGACACAGCAGGCTTTTGACCTAAATATTTCTAGCGGAAACAACGAAATGGCAGCTTGTAAGGTGTCGAATACTCCTTAGCGCCGTCCGCTTACTATCCGCTGCAGTCGTCTTGTCATTCCAGGTCACTGCAAACCTCTTCTCCGCGGAAAACCTGGATTTGGACGTCCTCGCCAAGCGATATGCACGAGTCGAGTCTACTGCCGATAGTCCTCTTGTCGGACTACTCATGGCCAAAGGTCGTGAGTGCGGTACATCTGTGGCAGAGTGTCCTGATTTCCTCAAGCTCTCCAATATATCGAAAACATCTCAGCGTATCCCGTCGATACCGATCCCTGGGTCATGGAAGGAGCCATCGTAACTCGTGCCGATCGAGAACTGGTCGGAACCCTCCCCGCCCACGCCGCCATATACCTAATTCTCAGTCTGCGGTTGGCGATGTACTATGGCGCACCGAGCGAGGTACAAGACATGCTGGTGGCGACCATCATACCCCGCGTCTCTGCCGTTGCCGGATTGGCCTATGAAATCGCGTGGGAGTTCCTGTATTCGGTGTGGGAGATCCGGAAAGGACTCGGCGTGAAAACGCCTGTCGTCTCGAAAGCGTACAAGATGATGGTGAGCATGGCCAAATGTAATCTTTCTCCTGGTCTGTCCATACGATGTGCTCAATTACACCCGCTAGCTATCGAGTTTCAAAACCGAGTCCTGTTTATGGATGCTCTTCAGGCTTTGTGCATAGATCCGATGGCAGCAATGCCCCTCGTAGAGTCGACTCTGGACACCCTCGAGCGGAGTGGCCAATATTCCCATGCCGGTGAGCGATTTTTAGATTGACTGACCTTTTGACTGATTGTCCCTCAGGATTGTTAAACTTCTACTATGCCGAAGCATTACTGGCCAAAACAACCTACTCGCGATTGACTGTCGGCTACGTCCGCGGCGCTTTCGCTTGTTACAAATCGATGCATGCGGCGGGACTCTGTCACATGCTGAATAAACGGTTTCCAGGCATGTGTCCACCCTCGCCTCCGATCCCTAGACTACCTTCCCAAGCTATCGGTATCAATACACTTCCAAGCCAACATCCAGCTCCGCCGGTGAGGAGCTCCTCAGCTTCAACCCATACCGAAACGGACCCATCGGAGTCGACCTACGAGTTCAAAGACGATCGATTATCCGTCGATTCCTCGAAGGCCGACAGTCTTGATACTTTGGCGTAAGTCAGATTCTGCATCCATGCCGGCATGTCATCTCATCCCGCGAACAGCATCATGCGATCATCTTTGGCGCTCGCGGCGGAAACGGATCCCCTCGTGCTCTTTTGCACTCTACTGCGGATTCTTTGTCAATTCGTCAGAGCCGACTACGCTGCGATGTCGGTCTGCGATGAAGCGGATCCTAGTGTTCTCCATCTGCGAGCTGCTGGCCCAAGTGGTAGAATCGTGCCGTATGATTTGGGTTTCGGAGCCGAGGAGAGTCAGAAAGTTTGTCCCGCGTCAATCATGCTCTATGTGGCCAGGACAGGGAAGGTGAGTGATCCGCACGCTGGCTCTGGTTGAGACATCCGAAGTACTCACAAAACTTACAAGCCATTCTACAACTCCTCCAAGCTGTCGAGGATGAGACAAGACCCCTTTTACGGGAGCCGGCAGCCCAGGACCATTATCTGTCTTCCCATCTCTAATCAGGGCGTACAGTCTGGAGTAGGTCTTGCTTCGCTCGAGGCTTCTTCATACTTTCCTTTGCTGATCCCTCACAGGTCATCTTGCTGTCTTCCATGACGGCTGAAAGCCCTCAAGCCCGATCCGCGCACTCCCGAGAAATCATCTCTTGCCTGGGGACATTTGCGATCCTCATTCTGTCAAAGCATACGTTTACGCAAAGATTGAAGAACGAGGTCGCGGAGAGGACCAAAGAGCTCACCAATGCGCTCCAAGCGAAGACGGTCTTTTTGTCTCAGTGCAGTCACGAGCTCCGCAGTCCTTTATCTGCCGTCCTGGTGGGACACTCTGGGTCCAGGTTAGGGTGAAGCTAATGGATATGACAGGGACTCGCATCTGTCCTCGAAGCCAGCCCAGGCTTGTCTGCTGTTCAGCGCGAACATCTGCGGACGATCTTGTCGAGCGGAGAAGACTTGTTGGGATTGATCAACAACATTCTCGACCACAGTCGACTCGAAAGCCGATCCGTCGTATTGGAACGAATACCGTTCTCGTTGAGGGAGGTCATTGAAACGGCTCTAGACTCCTTGGCATTCGTTGCTCAAGGAAAGGGACTGGACGTTGGCCTGATCAGCCCTTTCGTTACGGATCCCCCGGAACTGATTGGGGATCCCTTCAGAGTCAAACAGGTGAGTCTGCCTTCTGTGCGCAGCAACTGACAATCGCTTAGGTCTTGATAAACCTGCTATCGAACGCCATCAAGTTCACTTCGACAGGTTATGTGACTGTTCGATGGGAAACCAGCGATCTACCGGGCAACAGAATCCACATCAGGCTATTTGTGTCCGATACTGGACTGGGCATCCCTGCTCATAAAATGGACAAGTTGTTCAAATCGTTCTCCCAAGTCGACGAATCTATCACGAGATCATTCGGCGGTTCGGGGTTGGGTTTGATCATCTCGAAGAATCTGGCCAAATTACTCGACGGAGACTGTACGGCTACATCGGAGCTAGGGAAAGGCAGCGTCTTTGAGTTTTCCTTTGTGTGCGACAAGGACTCGAGTAGTCAGGTCAAGTACGAGATGGTCCAGAAGAAGAGAGAGTGCTATGTTTTGTGCCCGAACGGTCCTTCATGGGACATCTTGTGGGCCGTGTTGGCGCCGAAGTGGGTGTCTCCGTCTGGTGCGTTCGAACAGAAGCTGACCGCGCATCTTAGTCTGATATCGCTGAACTGCGATCCTATACGGTTTTCGGACTCGGTTGAGCAATGCCTTGTCGAGGGGTTCCCGTCCGGCTTGAACTCGAAGAAGACATACGATGTCATCCTGGTCGAAACCCGCATCGTCAGCGCGAGTGTTTTGAAGCAAATGCAACGGCTTCAACCTGATGCAAAGGTATGTACATGAATCCACACATTGAAGATGGGCTGATGATGGCCTAGTTTGTGTACTTTGTTAGATCGGTCGACTTGACGAGAATCATACGGGAGTACAATATTTCTGTGAGGGAATCCGTGGTCTCTGATGCCAAGATGACTGACGTCAACAGCGCGAATCGATCGTGGCACGACCGATCAAGTGGATCTCTCTTTACCATGCCTTTACGGATGGTTCGAAACCAATAAAATCTACCGTAAAACCAAGGTCTAGAATCGCGAATAAAGAGCTCGCAAAGGTGAGCTCCCTGAGGCTGACTGCGCGTCAGCTAAAGATGGATGTTTCCAGATGTGTCCGCTGGAAATCCTGCTTGTCGACGACAACGTCGTCAATCTTACCGTCGGGAAACGGATCCTGGAAATGTTTTCGTACCGGAATATCGATACGGCGTGTGATGGGCAACAGGCGATCGAAGCATCGGAGAAGAAGCGTTATGATTTGATTCTAATGGATCTCCAAATGCCGGTATTGGATGGATTCTCTGCTCAAGAAAGGATCAGGGCGTCCCCCTTAGCACGGGATCCGTCTGTAGTCGCCCTCACTGCAAATGCTGACGCCGTGAGTTGCTTCCAGCAGGTGCGGGAAGCATGTAACTGACTTCCGAGCAGGCCACGCAACAACAATGCCTAGAGGCCAACTTTTTCGACTACATCTCCAAACCATTGAATATACCCAAGCTGGAAACCATTTTGGGAAACGTGTACAAGTACCGAGAGGAAAGGGGCGTTTTGACGAGCTCGACCTAGATTGAGATAGAGGTTTCTGTTGGCGCATTGGACGAAAGTTGTATAACCCCTTGCATAGTATTGTACTTGCTATAGTATCCAGCACTGCCTGCGCCGCAACAAAGCCTTCGCGCGTCAAAATGTTCTACATCGCACTATGACTACAACAACAGAGCCCAGAATTTGCAAATACAGGCACGATCAGACACAATCCCCGTCATCCTTCACCACTTCCGTGGTCCTATTCCATCGTGGCGGAGGCTGACCATCCCATTTCACCAACTCTGCCGCGACGAATAGACTCCCGTCCAGCGTTTTCCAGCAACACATCGCGAAGACGTAGAGCCAAAGAAATGTGACTTGAACGGCGATCAAAGCTCCGATGACTCTGAACGCGGCACTGTCCAATTCGCTTCCTAGCAGGACGGATGCGGTTCCAAAGACGCCGATGGGAAAGGTGAAAGCCGTGTAGCCGACGGAAAAGTGCTTTTTGCCGAAGAATGACCGATTGTCTTTTTGCGCAACGTGATCAAAGATCACGGCCCATGCGATGATATACCAGCAGAGACCCAAGCCCCATAGGATGAGCGCCATGATCAGGCCCCCAGCATAGATGGCGTCTGCGATCACGAGAAATGACTCGCGATTCCCGTCGAGGACAGAAAACGAGATGGAGTGTTCATAGGCGAGCTGGCGAACGGTTTTGCCAAGGAGAAGGATGCCAAAGCTGCCCTGACCACACGGACCAAGCGGCAAGAACACGGAGGGCAGCGAAGCCGCGGCAGGTATGCCTTCGAGGGCCGTGCGATAGATCCAGAGGGTCATGAAAAAGCCAGCTATCGGCACGCCAGTTCCCCAGACCACATAGGAGACGATGATCGTGGACCGTGCGAGCGCAGGCGAGAATGGCAAGAGCGAGGCGGCAATGACTCCTCCTGACGCTGCTGCGACGACCGAGGTGACAATGGGAAGAAGCCACACGGATGCCACAGTCGAGCTGGTGTGTGTTTGACGAGTGAATCTGGGGTACGATGTGAGCATCGCACGGGTACCGCGAGCAGAGGACGTACATCATGAAAATCATGCCAAAGTTGATGAAGATGGCTAGTACGACATCTATCCACCATAAGCCTAGGGCTAGCTGCGCCCATCGGTAACCCCACGCAGGAACACAAACAAAGGCGATCATGTTCTGCATGAACAATGATCAGCGGGTGGCAAATCGGAAACGAAATCACCCACAACTATAGTTGCGAGACCCATCGCCAATGTTCCCCAAAACATCCCAGCGACCGTATGATGAAGCGTCGCTGTGAAAACACCCTTCCAGAGGGTATATCTGAGGATGTTTCCGAAGACCAGGAGGACAAAGAGAACGACGTTCAAGACAAAGATGACGATCCCGATGCGCTGCAGCCATACGGTCGGGTATGGAAAGTTGTAGAGCAGGATTGAGGTGATGCCCGTTCCCATGTTGAGAGAGAAGAAGGATGGCGCGAGATTGATGATGGCATGTGTGAACGCATTTTGTTCACGCGGACTCGCATTGAGTCGAGTCTGGGAATGAGGATTCGATATGGTGGTCGTGGAGGCGAAGTGCATATCGACCATTATGTGAATGGGTGGGGGGATGGAGTATGGGAAAGAGCATGGGGTTGACTGTATGTATTAGGACATTCGGGTTCACAAAAGATGTTCGGAGTCATGTTTGTTCGGAATGGGAACCCCAGTCGTCAGACCTGGTCATTCATTACCTTTACATCTCTCTGACCATTCGGAATAGTGGCAACGTCGTACAGCCTGGCTATTTCGGCTTTCATCTGATTATTGGTCATTACGTAATCTTTCTCGGCTCGAGCCGGACCGAGTCGAAGCCCACACTTCTCGCTAGTTGTGTTTCAAGGGGGCGGCGGTACACCATCAAGTAGCTCAACGACTCGATGCGCACCATCTGCATTTGCCTTCTGCATCTTCCTCACTCATCATGGCTGCAGTCTCCATCTCTCGGCGTGTGCTGCTCGTTGGGGCGTCGGGCCGGTTTGGCTCTCGTCTGATTCCAGCTCTATTGGCTCATGGCCATACCGTCACGGCCTATGTCCGCAATCCTAGCACCCTTCGAACTGCCGTTCCCCTCGAGCTGCTAGAGCAAATTCAAGTCGTGCATGGCGATGCTGAAGACGTCGAGTCGGTCAAGGCTGCGATCCGCAAACACAACTGCGATTCTCTCATTTGCACCGCAGGCTTCCCTGCAGCTCCGCTTTTTGGCAAGCCGACACGACTCCCCTTTATCACCCGAGCGACATCACAGGCAGCCGTGGACATTGGGTTGGAGAGATGCGAGCCGATGCGGGGTTGGTGGTTGGCCGGCATCGTTTTCATGCAGATACCGGGGTATAATGGAGCTTCGTTCTACGATCAGTGAGTCGAAACCATGATCTCGCACTCTAACTAGATCAGCTGGAAGTGGCTCGCTCCAGAGCACGCAAAATCTGTGGCGTCGGTGAAATCCATACCTACTTCCTCCCTGGAATGGTCCATTTTCTGTCCTTCCGGCATGCACCCCGAAGCTCCGCAAGCTGCCGCTGCGACCTCGGCACGAGACAATCCGCTCGTTCTCTCCAAGTCTTTATCTCCGGAATATAAACCCACTTGGTTGACCATGATTCCACTCATTGGTATGTGGATCGAAACCGTGCGAATGGCACGGCAGCACTTTACGCTTCTGGAGGATTGCGCGGACAGGCTGGCGGCTGAATTGACGACGGATGATGGGGAATGGGTAGGACAGCTGGTGGCACCAAAGATTGTGCGTCGAGAACGGAAGGCCGAGTAGTGGTCTAGATGTACGA